>JAVJIF010015727.1:0-86647 GCA_038442645.1 Agave tequilana
CCTCAATATACTTGCTATTGTTAACATATAATCTTTAATAGTAGCAAGATAAACATGAATGCCTAGGCCTTTGAGGTACAAAGACATCTTAACCTTCCAAGTTTGGATGTTAAGGATGTCAAAGGTGGGAGGTGACATGAAATCCATGGTGTGTGTAAAAATATTGTGATTAGATATAAATGGGGATCTTTAACTCTAGGTTGTAAGACCCAATCAAGAGCACTTAGCTCTGATTACCAATTGTAAATCACCTAGAGGGGGGTGAATAGGTGATGAGCTAATCTAATGGTCAAATAATACGGAATTAAAACTTATTTAAACTAACACTACGTATAACACAAGAGTGTAGCCAAATTCTCCGTGAAGGGCTCTAGACTAACTCCTCAATTCTTCTAAATAAGAGTTGAGATGGCGCGTTGGCTCTCTTGTTGAATACAAGTGTTAGCAAACAATCCCCAAGCATATAACAATATGAGCACAAATGTATATCAAGCATATAAAGATGAAAGCAATATAAGCATGCAGATATAAACAAGAGTAAGAGATAGAGAGTGAGCAATAGCAAACAACGGAGATTTGTTCGAGGTTCGAGCACACTTGCTCTACGTCCCCGCCTTCAACACTATGAAGGATTTCCACTAAAATCGATCCCACCGGATCACTTGGTGCCGCAACACCTACAAGCTCTTTGGACTCTCTAGTCCCTCTCTTGTTCCCACAAGAACACACCGCAAAACGCCCCCACTAGCTCGCCGAGGCCGCACCTCAAACAAGGAGTTCACACACGAACTCGAAACACCGCGAACCTGCAAGTCCGCCTCCTCAAAGTAAAGAAAAAGTCTTTGGTGATCACAACACTTTGATCACCTAAAAACAATCTCATAATAACACTCCTATAGTGAATATATCAATGGATAGCTCAAGTGTTTGTGAGAAAAATAAGGATTGAATGTGTGGTGAAAAACTCAAAGAAATCACTTTGAAAACTCTTGATAAACTCTCCTTTTAATTGAAAAATTTTGCTCTCAAATAAGTGGAGAAAACACCTAATAGGTTTGGAAAAACTGGCTCAAAATCTCTCCAAAAATCTTAACTAAAACAGCCCCAAAAGTCCCATTTTATAGGGCTAGAAAAAACTAGCCGTTGGGGCAATTTTTCAGCCCTGGCGGCTGACGGTCGAACGGGCCGGTCGACCGCTAACGGTCAGATTTCTGACCGTTGGAGCCTCGGTCGACCGGCCCGGTCGACCGCTGCTGGAACCGAGAACAGAGTTCTCTGCCGGTCGACTGGCCCGGTCGACCGGGGCTTTCCAGAGAGCAGAAGCTCTCTGCGGTCGACCGGGTCGGTCGACCGGCCCTCCAGCAGATCTGGCGTGCACGTTTTGTGCACGTCGGTCGACCGTCCCAGTCGACCGACTCCTAGCTCGGTCGACCGATCCGGTCGACCGACAGAAGCCAGACAGGTCAGTTAAGGGATTTAAAATGTTGACCTTTTAGCTTAAATAAAATCCCATAAATTCACAAAAATCTACAAAAATAGTTTCAATATTATACTTTGATAATCAAACATGTTTGAGTAAAATCAAGACATGTTACAAACAATTTGAACTATTTTTGTAACTTATAAATTTTGGCTAAAAACAAAAAACTGTATTTTTTTCAAATTGGTTTTTCCAAAACATCTTCAAATACAAAAACAAGATATTTTAAACACTTTGAAAGCATAGGTGTATGGATATGATCCCTACACATACATGATGAAATATCTATGTTTTTGACATTAAGCACGAAACATGGTTTTGGTTAAAACATATACTTTGAATTCCAAAAACCAAAACGGTATTTTTTCAAAATGAAATTCTTTTATATTTTTCAAAATAAAAACTCTTTTATGAAAACTCATCTAAATCAAGAGTGTGTGTGTAAGATATACTTGAGCAATCCATCAACTATTATATCCTTTACATTTTAATCTAAAAACAAAATCTTACAAAAACAACCTACACAAGTCTTCTTCTTGAAGTCTTCTCCTCTTCTTGACTTGGTCCAAATTTTGATCCAAAGAGCTAGACTCCTCTTGAGTACTTGATGTGGTCTTGATGCACAAGCTCTTGAATCAAACCGTACTAGCTCCAAACCTTGACTTTAAATCCTTTGATGAAGCTACACACCTACTAAGATCTTGATCACAAATCTGAGACTAAATAAATACAAGATCATTAGTACCATAATTACATGAGTTGATCATCATCAAAACTAGAGTGATGGGCCTTTGGGCCAACACTTTCTCGCATCCTTCTTTCATCGAGAGTAGATCCCGATCATTGCTCTCCCTATTAGGTGGTTGAGCGCTTGGTACTATGATGTAATTTGGGCCATAACTTTTGTTGTATGGTTTGAATTTGTTATGGATAACAAAATGTCCCTCAGCGGGATCATGACGCGCACATGGGATGGTTCGGTCAAGAACTCATATCCACTGTGTTATTGAGGGTGGTGGGACCATGACGTTCTTGATGTGTGGTGGTATCAGGGTCGTTATCTCGTTCCCACAGATGACGCCATGTTTCTGCAAACGCTGAGAAGTTGTATGTAAATCGGGTGACTTGTTGACTATTGATCGGTACTTGCAAGCATAAGGAACAATGTCAGGATGATTGGGGCTTAGGCTAGTCAAATTCCCTTAGATGCCTAAATTATATTCGCAGTTGACGAAAATAGTATGGAGGTAGATATAGGTTCAGAGCATTCCTTTCACGTGCGGTCAAAGAGACTATTTATAGGGTTTGCATCAAGGGGGTTTTACCCATTGGTCAAGGTACCACAAGTGTCATGCCTTCATGGAGTAAATTTCTTAGACAATAAGGATTCTGAGATACTCTCTCTGGGATAGAATTCTTTAGACAAGGCTTTGTTGGCCAAAGGCCCATAACTCTAGTTTTGATGATGATCAACTCATGTAGTTATGTTTACTAATGATCTTGTGTTTATTAGTGACAGTTTTATGATCAAGATCTTAGTAGGTGCATAGCTTCAACAAAGGATTTGAAGTCAAGTTTTGGAGCTAGCACGGTTTGATTCAAGAGCTTGAGCATCAAGATCACATCAAGTACTCAAGAGGAGTCTAGCTCTATGGATCGTGTTTGGACCAAGTCTAGAAGATGAGAAGGCTTCAAGTGAAGACTTCAAGAAGATGAAGACTTGTGTCTAGGTATAAAATTTTGTTTTAGATAAAATGTAAAGGATAGAGTAGTTGGTGGATTGCTCAAAAACATATACACACACACTCTTGATAGTTCTATTTTTTTCAAAAGATTTTTACTTTGGAAAAATACTATTTTGGTTTCTGTGTTTTCTTATATACATGTTTTAACCAAAATCATATTTAGAGCTTAATGCCAAAAACATAGATATTCATCTTAATTGTGTAGTGGATCATATCCATACACACTATGCTTTAATGAATTCAAAATATCTTGTTTTTGTATTTGGAGAAGTTTGAAAAACAAGTTTTAGAAAAATACTAGTTTTCATTTGAGCCATATTTTCCAAGTTAGAAAAATAGTTCAAAACATTTGTAACATGCCTTGATTTTGTGCAAGCATGTTTGTTTATCACAGTATTACATCAAAACTATTTTTGTATATTTTTCAGTATTTTATGGAATTTTATTTAAATCAAAAAGACCAAGTTTTAATCCCTAGATTTTCTGTTCCTGGCTTCAGCAAGTCGACTAGTCGACCAACCAAGTCGACTAGGGCTGAAGTTGGTCGACCGACTCGGTCGACCGATGTGCACAGACGTGCACGCCAGCTCTGCAGGATGGCCGGCCGACCCCGGTCGACCGTCCAGAGAGCTCTGCTCTCTGGAAAGGCCCCGGCCGACCGTGCGGTCGACTGGACAGAGAGATTGCTCTCTGTATCTTGGATCGGTCGACCGCCCGGTCGACCGATGGCTCAAACAGTCTGAATATGACCGTTGGCCGGTCGGCCGGACGGTCGACCAACAGCAGGCCTGACAGAACCCCAACGGCTAGTTTTTGTGAGCCTATAAATTTGGGGGTTTGGCCATTGTTTTTGACCAAGTTTTTAGTGGACTTTGAGCCAGTTTTTCCCACTTCATTAAAAGAGTTTTCTCCACTAAATTGAGAGCTAATACTTCCAATCAAAAGGGGAGTTTTTATCAAGAGTGTTTAAAAGAGATTTTCTTGAGTTTTCCTCCACCATCTCTTTCCTTGTTTTTCTCACACAAACACTTGAGCTATCCATTGCTATTCATCTTATAGGAGTGTTGTAGTGAGATTGTTTTTAGGTGATCAAAGTGTTGTGATAACCAAAGACTTCTTCTTTGTTCTTTGAGGAGGCGGACAAGTATGTTCGCGTTGTTTCGAGTTCGGGTGCGAACTTGTAGTTTGAGGTGCGGCCTCGGCGAGCTGGTGGGCTTACGGTGTGTACGGACTAGGAAGTCCGAGAGCTTGTAGGTGTTGCGGCACCGGGTGATCCATTGGGATCGATCATAGTGGAAATCCTTCGTGTGTCGAAGGCGGGGATGTAGAGCAAGTGTGCTCGAACCTCGAAACAATCCCTTGTGTTTGCGATTGCTCACTCTCTCTCTCTCTCTCTTTGTCTCTTGTTTATATCTTGCATGCTATTATTGTGTTAATCTTTATATGCTTGATATTCTTGTGAGCTCATATTGATATACTTGCTTGGGTTTGTTTGCTAACACTTGTATTCAACCAAGAGAGCCAACGCGGCACCTCAACCCTTATCAAGGAGAATCTAGAGGAGTTTGTCCAGAGCCCTTCACGAGGAATTTGGCAACACTCTTGTGTTATACGTGGTGTTTAGTGTAAGAGTTTAGTTTAGGTCATAATAGTTTTTACTTCCGCATTATTTGGCATTAAGTGACCATTAGATTAGCCATCACCGATTCACCCCCCCCCTCTAGGTGAACTAACAGGCTTGACCTAGGGTCGACGTAGTTGAGCCTGAGGTAGTTGAGCTAGAGACAGTTAGGCCCAAGGTAGTTGAAAGTTTCTTATTCAGTTGTGGCCCATTTAGGGTGCGTCACATGCTAGGCACGGCCCACATAGGGGACATTTTTCAATGGAACTTGATGGCGCAGTTGATTCAAATGGGTTAAGCCTAATCTTTAATCTTCGAGAAAGGATACATCGATCTTCCTTCTCGGTCTCTAACATCGTGTGATGTCTTTGAGAAGAAGGAAAAAAATAATAAATTGCTTGAAGACATTTAAGTGAGGCAAAAAGTTCAATTAGATATATTAAATGTAAAACAATTAAAAATTTTAGGTATTAGGAAAAAAAAATTGGTCACTGGTTTGGCCTAAAGGGATCAGTATGTGACCATCAACCTAAGCACCCTGAACATGGCCCTATAGTGGTCCCTACCAATCTAATCCCTAATTGACTAAATACACAATTAAAAAAGTAAAAACCGAGGGAAAAAACCCTTTCTAGAAAGAAAGCCAACACTCTTCACCAAAAATAAATAATGGTCTTTCACATATCTATCTCTCAAATCTTTCATAATTTTAAAATTACCTTCCAAATCATCACAATTGCTCAATTACCCCAACTCTTTAAGAGCATCCAAATTTAACCACCGTTAACTTCTGTTAGTTTTTAAACACTGTAGGGGCAAAATTACTACACTACCCCCACCATTAGTCTCTCTCTTCTCTTGTTTCTCTCTCCTCTCTCACGGGGCCTCCAGTTGCACCACCGACAATCTAGGTAAGTGTCATCCGATCTCATCCAATCTGATTTCTTCGGATCTCGCGACATTGATTGGATTTGATTTGATCTGATTTGGTTTTAAAATTTTGCTTACAGATGAGATCGTAAAGCTATTTGTCGCACCTCAAGTATTGTGAAATTTTTTTTCGTTGTTGTTTGAGCTGCGCACAATTAAAAATCACCAAGTCTTGCTTTAAAATACTTTAGAAAATTAGCACTGTGGTAAGAAAAGGATCGAATCTACAGAGACTTGCAGAAAGTCACAGTTTTTTTAAAATATGAAATATATTTTAATCTTTGCAAATGATTTGGGATTTAGAGTTTTTTTTTAAAAAATTCAAGATGCATCTAAATTAAAGAAGAGTAGATAAGCTAAGAAAAAAAAAAAATATTGATTAGCTTATGAAATGCATTACTTTAAAATCAAAAATTAAGAAAAGAAGATTGAGAGAAAAAGATAGAAAAAATGAATCTCGGATTTTACACAAAGTCTTGAATCTCGTCAAGTTTGATTGTGAAGAGGCCAGCTGCCCGAGCTCTTTTCCCTGCATTATATATAAAAAAAGTGATTAAAAATAAAACAAAAGAACGGAAACAATCACAAAACAAAAGAATTGAAAATAGAAGAAAAAAAATTCTCCAGTCACATTAAGCTTGCAGCTGATGATCTTCAAAGTACAGAAGAATTACATTAAGTTTTCTCTAAAGAAATAAAAATTACAGTTCTCATTTAAATCTCCTCCTCTCTAATCTAAACACAACACCCCCCCCCCCCCCAAACACAATCTTCTCTGTTGAGTCTCACCAATGGCCCTTTCTTTTGTTGCTCTCTGCCTTCAATTTATAGGCTCAGGCTCAAATCTCAACTATTTGATTATAACAACAAGTTATTGAATCAAATCCCAACTGATGAATCATAACCCTATCAAACGAATCAAATCACCAACAAATTATTCAAATCCTAAATCCCACCAGTATATAATATTTGAGTTTTTACAAGAAAAAATCTCAACAATAATTTATTACATAATAATTCATTTTCAGCTTGGACATATTCTGTATATGATCGATACAGCCAGGTAAATGTGTGAATCAGTCAGAGCACTCCACTTGAAAGTTGTAGATCTTAGAATTCTTTTTTCATAAGCACCTTGAATGACCTTTTTTGAAACTCGGTAGAAGAAGTTATGGTCAAAATATCCAAGCATGTTTGGAAAACACCTTTCAATCTTTATTTGTACAAAATCAGTCAATTCCACTTGCTTTTTCTCCTTTCCTTTTCATGTGGATATATATACTGCAATCACACTAATATATACCCGAGTAGCATTATTTTGATACATAAAATAGATAAATGAGAGTAGAAAAGTAAGAGAAAAAATGCCCATCACTATTCCCTAAGGTGTTCGGACAGCCGTTGGCGATGCTGGTCCCTACCAGATCTCGCCCTCTAGGATAGACAAGACTCTTAAGATCAGAGTAATGCTTTCTAGTAGACAGGCCTCGGTGGCTACAATGTCGTCTCTGGCATCTTTGATTCGTATCTCTCTCCCCCTCCCGGCGGCATTAATGATGAAGTCTCCAATTCCGCGAAGCAGAGCCGCATTGGACCTTATCCGCGACATGCTCAGGTCCACCATTGCCAAGGAGGACACCATCCTGCGCGCTGCCATCCCCGTCCGCTAGTGCATCGTCGTATGCCTCTGGCACCTCTCCACCGGTGAGCCCTTCCGCTCGTATCCAATGCTTCGGCCTCTACATCTCCACCTGCTACAAGCTCTTCCTCGAGGTCTGCTCTGGAATCAAGGCTGTCCTAATTCCCAAACAATGTTGTCGCCTCCGCCATCTCTAAACAGTTTGAAACCATTTCGGGGATCCCAAATTTGGTCGGAACAATCTACACCCACATTCCCATCATAGCGCTTAAGTCAATGGCTCTGCTTACTTCAACTGTCGCCACACGAAGTGCAACCAGAAGGCGTCCAGCTGGGTGATCGTCTAGGGGGTCGTCGACCCATCCAGAGTCTTCTCTAACATCTGCATTGGCTATCTCGGGCCGCTGTCTAACGACAAAGTGCTTGAGAACTCGGCGCTGTATCATAGAGGGATCGACAGGCTACTGAAAGACTGCTGGATAGTTCTAAGGGTATTATAGGGATTCATCAATTTCATAACAGAAAATCATAAAATATTTTCTTTTGATTCTCTTTAAATGATAGTAGGGGTTATTTTAGAAATATGGAAAAACTTGAAGGATAATTGTGATATTATGCAGATTTGGGGGATATTTAAAAATATGAAAGATTTGGGGTAGATTTGAGAATGACCCAATAAATAAATACAAAAGCCATGGAGCCTCTCTCTACCACGTCACTCTCACTGGAACCAATTCCTCAAATGGGTCATCGTCATCATCATTGAAGAATCAAACCTCCACCTAAAAAGCGCCAGCAGCTCCTCGCTCTTCTCCTCTCCGCCCCTTTTCTCCTCCTCCTCCTCTCCCTCTACCTTTCTGCCACTGACCTTCGCCACGCCAATCCCCTTGGCCGCCGCTGCTCGCTGCCGGATCCGAGGGAATATTCCGGGGGGAGCGTAAGGAAAGTCTGAGGATAACGATGGTGAGCTTCTCCGATGAGAAGGGGAGGGACGAGGGGATGACGCGCCGGGCGGACTTTCAAGGGGGTGATGGAATTGGTCAGAGGGAACAAGCAGTTGTATGCGGACAAGATAGGCTACGATTTTGTGGATGCCCGGGGTCTGGTCGATCCTAACCGTCCGCCCAACTAGAGCAAGATCTTGGCCTTCCGATTTTCCTTGGATAGATATGATTGGGTTTTCTGGAACGACACTGTGAGTTTATTAATTTTATTACCGTCGAAATTTTGAATGTTAGTCCTTGTAGATTTGGTATTGCATATTTGTAATAATTGTATTTTTTGCAAAAAAAAAATTTTTTTGTGAACATTAGAGAAAAAATTGTTTTGATAGAATCTAGAGAAATAAATGAGTAAAATGAATGTGAGAAATTCCCGAGATGTGACTTTTATTTATTATTTTTCTCATTTTTCGCTCTCTAAGAATATTTGAGCATTGTTAATTCAAAGTAGAAAAAAAAATTAAGCATTCTGGCCTGTAAACTAAACAATGATTTAATCAGCATTATTTCATTATTTTGTCAAAGTATGCCCGTAAAACGACTTGTTTTCTGAGGAAACGACCCATTTCAATTGCTATAATTTCATAAGTAACAAAAAATATTCTAGTATTAATTTATTTGAAATAGATTCAAACTTTTGGATATGAAATACAATTTATAAAAGTTATAAATTTGTGTTCCACATGAGATGTTTGATATCTAGATAAAGTAGAAGAAGAAGAAGACTTATTTATGTAAAGACAAGATACTATTAGATATGGTTAGTGGTTGTATACACACACACACACACATTGATCATATTTTTACACTGATTTAAAGGAAACAACAGGAAAATATTGACTGAGAGAGAATGAGAAACACATGATGCATGAGTACCACGAATCCCATGTGTTCCTATAATCATGGAGAGATTTTAAAATCTAGTTGATTTCATGAGGGATTTCTTTCATATGGATCACATGTTTCATATGAGTCACGTGTTGTAATTGACATCTCTAACACCCCCCGCAAACGAAGACGGTTCGAAGGAACCGAGAGGTTATTCTTCAGCATAGAAAATCTTAATGAGCTCAAAGACTGATTAGTCTACAATTCTGCATTATTATATTGCATTTTTCCACCGATTTATGAATAAAATATCAGTTTAAATTGTGTTTTGGTCTCTCTTGCAGGTAAATCAAGAGTTCAAGGGTAAAGGAGCAATAAGAGCTTAATTAATTCCATTTTATGGTAATTAATCCCGCATTACTTGGAGGTCAAGCAAGAGAACATCTAGAAGATACGTCAAACCTAGACTCTTGCGCATGTCAGACGAATATTCGGGCGAAATTACCGGAATTGGAATATATCATGAACATCCTAGAAGCCAGACTGATCCCCACACAAAAACCAGGGAGTTAACTCCCTGGTTTGGCCGCGAATCCGCGACAATTGTCGTGAATTCGTGGCCCAATGGTTGGGTAAATCGACGCGTGGCCCCGTCTCGTCTTCTAGAATCTTCCTATGCCTATATAAACCCCTGTAGAGGGCCAGAACGAAGCAGTTTTTGATTTTAGGAGAAGTTTTGTGTTTTAGAGTAGTGTATGTAGGTGTTCTTCATTTCATTTCTTTTGTATTTTCTTTTCTTTTAGATCTTGTAATAGGGCTGAGAGATTCAGAGAGAAATAGAGAGGGATTGATGTAATATATAGTGACAATCTATGTAAAGGTGCCTTCTGTCTTCTCCAATGTAATCTTCTCCATCTTCTACATGATGCTTTGCTAACTTTTCTTCTTCTCATGGCAATCTAGCTACTAACCACTAACCTTCTAACTACTTACTTGATAATCCACATGAATCTAATAGCCTCACAAGGCCTTGCTTTTGTAAGAGCCATTGATGGCTCATGATGATGGATTCTAACATTCTAACATTTCTAACACCTAACCCACTAACTTGCTAACTTGCAATGTCTTCTTTATTTCATGCTCACCTCTAACCGGTTTTGATGATTTAACAAGTAGCTTGCAACCTGTTAGTGATATGGATGTGTTGTTTGAATGTAAAAATCAATCTTATGGGCCATGCTCTGTATCGTCTCTTGAAGCCAAGGATTAGTGATGGCCAAGGATCCATGTGAGGCAACTATCACTAAGAGGTTTGCATGGTTAGTGGAGCAATTGGTAGTTAGTAGCCATGAGTTTTATTTTCCTTTGTTTTGAAAATCATTTTCAAACTCTTTTTCTCATTTTTCTATCGATGTTTTCACCATCCTCTTAGTTCACCTTTGATTCATCTTCCTTTTGTTTTTATTTCCCAAACCACTTCTCTTTTATTTTTTCGCCGTTTCCATCGCCTTCTCCATCTACCACATGCTTGATTTCCTTTTCTTTTCTTTTCTTTTCTTTTCTTTTGCTAATTCTTTTAACAAAGAAGAACTGTTAACATAAAACGTGAATAAAAACTGTTAATGCTTCTATCGCCTCCCGTCCCCGTAGATTTGACCCGTTGAGCCATTGCTATAACGGAAGTATCGAGGGAACATTAGCACATACGAGCTTTTCATTGATTTCATAATACACACGTTTTAAGAGTGCTAGTTTCGCTTCGATCAAATTTTTGGCGCCGTTGCTGGGGAACGGGAATGGTTTTATTTTCACGTTTTTGTTAACATTTTCTTCTCAATTTTGGTGTGCAGGACATTCTTTATAGGATCTTAACATTGCAGAATAAAAACTAGCTTTGCATCTCCTTACTCTTGAAAGCAGGGCACCAGCTTCTAAAGAACCGCCGCGCAAACGCGACTTTTGCCGCGAAAATGCGGCCATGTTGTAAACATTGTGTATCTTATTGTGCTGGAATGTGTGAATTGTAACAGCTAGTGGATCTGTACTATTACTTTCCTGCTTTGATTGCCTACACACCACAATAAACTAAAGAACTAAAATACGGTATTTGGACGCTTTTAAAACGGTTTAGACATTTGCATTTAGGCACGTGTCAATTCAATTCCAATATACTGTATTTTGTTCTATTGTTGTGATCTGGATGGAGGTGTACATATGGCATTGCATATAGCATAGGACAAACACGTGGGTGATTTATCGCTTTGTGTTATATTCTTATTTATATTGCACACTTGCACGAATTGAACTTAAGGGCAAAACCCAAACAAGATAAGGTGGGATTTCATCATCCTTCCTTAGCCCAAAAACCACCTCCCTACTCACACAACCCAAGCCCTAATAAAATTTGATAGATGTTGGCCCCTAGGGACATCTCGGACTCATTAAGAGATTGACTGAGGGTGAAACTTGTTTTGAATCTTACTCTTGTGAAATCGGTGTTTAAGGTTGGGGATTAAGAGGTTACGCCTCGAAGATACCGTAGTTTGGCGTAATTAAGGCCGTTGCTTACGCATGAATACCTCCTACCATATTTTGCCTCTACCTGGCCGATTAGCTTGTGGTCAGATTCAAGCAACAACCTCCCCCTGGGTAATCGACTAGTTAGGAGTCGTCTAGGTCTAGGTCAACCCTATTATAGGCTTGGTTTTGATTTTTTCTTTTCTTTTGTTTGTTGTTTGATTTTTTTTTTTGATTGTGATTGTTTGTGAAATAGAATTCAACAATAACAATTTTTTCAATCCGAATATGAACCAATATTTCACACCGACCCCATTCGATTCGGATAATTCCAACCCGAATTTTTACAATATGCACCAACCAAATACACCGGGTTAGACTTATCCGAATCAATACAACCCATACCCACATTCTTATGACTATAATTTCCAAAACAATTTCAAATCGTCACAGAGTTAATGGGGATTCACCTCCCCCGAGTTTAATTTTCAACCTCCTTGTCCCCCATATCCACCTTATTCACAATTTACACACTATTCATTCCCCGATTTCGCTTCCTATACTCCTTTTTCAGGACCTCCCATTGAAGAAAAATCTGAGTTAAGAAAGAGTATAGAAGCCAATTTACAAGAGGTCGAGCGATAACTTCAGAAAAGGATGGCCTCTCCAATTTCACAATATTTTCAAGAGACTTACTCAGTTCCACCTCCTTATAATGAACAACCATCTGCCTGGGAAACGAGTAAGAAATTTTGCGTGAGTCCGAATAACAATCAAATCTGATGGACTCACAATTTCACCACAATTTTCAAAATAAATCATCATCTTTTTAGGCCCAGTCGCAACAAAACGATGAACCAATTAATTATGAAAAGATTCTTGAAATCATGACTCAAGCTCAAATGGCTCATAATCATGACATAGATATGATGGTCAAAAGTCTTCATTCTCATCGTTTGATCATTTCTGATGTCACTAAACATTCTGTTAGATCCAAAGAATCATGTTATTTTGGAAATCAAGATTCAATTTCAGCAAACCCATCTGAACTTGTCCAAACTTCAAATGTTAAAGATCCCATTGACATTTTGGCAAGTTATCCTTTTCCTGAAATTGAACTTGAGCATGAATATGATCCTGAACTTCCACTTGATAATTCAATTTCACTTCCTGATTCAATATTGACTGAGGTGTTTTTACTTGAATTCAGGCCTTTCCTGAGTCAGTATTGGATCCAGTGCCAGTTCATTGTGAAATTGAATCACCAATCTTTATGATCATCATATTGAACTTGACCAATTTCATACCTTTGAAAGTCCCATTGATAAATTGGCAAGTTCTCATTTTTCTGGAATTGAACTCAATGAGGAATATGACATTGATCCTCAAATTTGTGATCCAGTTCAAATTTCTGAATCAATATTGACTCCTGTTTTGTTACCCAATTTGAGCAACATTTTAGAGTCAGTTTTGATTCTCATACCTGTCATTCTTGAACTTGAATCACCAATTTTAGATTGTCATATTCCATCATGGGGAAATGAATGTGGACTTGAGTTTCAACTTCTTGATTTAGACCCACTTCCTGAACCAATCTCGACTCCCGAACCTTTACTTGACTTAAGTCTTTTTCCTGAGTCGGTATTAGTTCCTGTACTTCCTGAGTCCAAATCAATCATTCCATTCTGGGACAAGGGTTTTGATAAATTTGACTCTGAAATTATTTTGAAAATTTGGAAATTAGATGAGGAAAACTCTTAATAAAAATCATACATATATATATCATTCTAGTGGGTTGTATTCTAGAGGTATCTGGTGGGTTCCTCCAGATTCCACGCAAATTGGATTGGGTCGCATTTCGTGGACCAATCAGACTGCCACCAGAACCACCACCTTGAGGTGATTTTTCCTTCCCTCTCTATTTGTATCATGCATACATACATCACGATGCATTGAGGACAATGTATGAGATAAGTGTGGGGGAGGGTTTACTAACATAGAGTTTTTAAATTTTCTTTCTTTTACACTTCTTTTAGGATACTTTTAGAAATCTTCCCTTTTGTATAGGAATTTTCTCTTTCTTTAAAAACTTTTTGAAATAAGAGATAAAGCTTTGATCTATTTTTAAGAAAATTAAGATGATCTTAGAAACTAAGGAATCTCAATTATGACATCTTAAACCTAGTCGAAATAATGGATCTTGTTTAAATTTTAGGTTAAGTATAAAGATTAGGGAGATAATTTTATCTTGAATTTTTTGCCTTAGATAATTTGCACTTCACACTTACACAATTTTTGGGATGGAAACAAAGACCTAAAAAGCCATAAAGCAAAAATAACTAAAAAGAGAAAAAAATATGGTATAAATAAAACATCACTTATTAAGCTGGATAATTATGCCTCAAGAAGCATGATTATTCACGCCTAACGATGGTTAAAATAAAAAATAAATCCCCCTTAGTTTTGTGGCCTTGTTTACACGAGTCCTTAAACCCGAGGGATGTTTTCTCATCGGTGCCCTAAAACCGTCTGGTCTGGGAGTCATCGGTTATAGGCTCGCGACATGGGTGAACTAGAAAGCCTAAGAAAACTAAGGGAAGAAAAAGAAGAGAAAGAAAAAATATATATATAAAAATAAATGGCTTGTTGGTTAGAGTTGAAATTCTAGAAATCTTCACTATCACAAAGTGCATATTATCTAGGTTTTATGAAAGATGAAATATCCAATCCAATTTTGAATTCTTACCTTAATTGAAAACAAGATCTTACATAGAGACTAAGTTTAAGGAAGATTAATTTTTGTGGACTTATGACCTTAGATCGCTTATATTTTTGCAGAATATTTCATAAACTCGTCTCTCTTTCAAAATGTGTTTTCAAAATACTAACATTTGTCTTCTTTCTTTATGGATTTTGTGGGTCCAATCTGCTGAAAACCCTCAGGAGACAAAACTCCTCCTCTAGGGGCAACCTAGAGGTTTAACGGCTTGTTGCACACGCTCAGTGCAATCGTGTCACCTGCGAAAGTGGTCTAATAACATTTGTAGTATAGTTTTCTTTTTCTTGTTTTGCTCAGGACGAGCAAAAGATAAGTGTGGGGGTGTGATTAGTCTACAATTCTGCATTATTATATCGTATTTTCCAACCAATTTATGAATAAAATGTCGTTCTAAACCGTGTTTTAGTCTCTCTTGCAGGTAAATCAAGAGTTCAAAGGGAAAGGAGCAATAAGAGCTTAATTAATTCCATTTTATGATAATTAATCCCGCATTACTTGGAGGCCAAGTAAGAGAACATCTAGAAGATACGTCGAACCTAGACTCTTGCGCACGTCAGACAAATATTCGGGCGAAATTACCAGAATTGGAATATACCATGAACATCCTAGAAGCCAGACGGATCCCCGCACCAAAACGAGGGAGTTAACTCCTCGGTTTGGCCGCGGATCTGCGGCCCAATGGTTGGGCCACGCGTCGATTTTCGACGCGTGACCCCGTCTCGTCTTCTAGAATCTTCCTATGCCTATATAAACCCCTACAGAGGGCCAGAACGAAGCAGTTTTTGATTTTAGGAGAAGTTTTTGTGTTTTAGAGTAGTGTAGGTAGGTGTTCTTCATTTCATTTCTTTTGTATTTTCTTTTCTTTTTAGATCGTGTAGTAGGGCTGAGAGATTCAGAGAGAGATAGAGAGGGATTGATGTAATAGATGGTGACAATCTATGTAAAGGTGCCTCCTTTCTTCTCCAACGTAATCTTCTCCATCTTCTACATGATGCTTTGCTAACTTTTCTTCTTCTCATGACAATCTAACTACTAACCACTAACCTTCTAACCACTTACTTGATAATCTACATGAATCTAATAGCCTCACAAGGCCTTGCTCTTGCAAAAGCCATTGATGGCTCATGATGATGGATTCTAACATTCTAACATTTCTAAAACCTAACCCACTAACTTGCTAACTTGTAATGTCTTCTTTATTTCATGTTCACCTCTAACCGGTTTTGATGATTTAACAAGTAGCTTGCAACCTGTTAGTGGTATGGATGTGTTGTTTGAATGTAGAAGATCAATCTTATGGGCCATGCTCTGTATCGTCTCTTTAAGCCAAGGATTAGTGATGGCTAAGGATCCATGTGAGGCAACTATCACTAAGAGGTTGGCATGGTTAATGGAGCAATTGGTAGTTAGTAGCCATGAGTTTTATTTTCCTTTGTTTTGAAAATCATTTTCAAACTCTTTTTCTCATTTTTCTATTGATGTTTTCACCATCCTCTTAGTTCACATTTGTTTCATCTTCCTTTTGTTTTTATTTCCCAAACCACTTCTCTTTTATTTTCTTCGCCATTTTCATCGCCTTCTCCATCTACCACATGCTTGATTTCCTTTTCTTTTCTTTTCTTTTCTTTTGCTAATTTTTTTAACAAAGAAGAACTGTTAACATAAACGTAAATAAAAACTGTTAATGCTTCTATCGCCTCCCGTCCCTGTGGATTCGACCCGTTGAGCCATTGCTATAACGGAAGTATCGAGAAAATATTAGCACATACGAGCTTTTCATTGATTTCATAATATACACGTTTTAAGAGTGCTAGTTTCGCTTCGATCAAATTTTTGGCGCCGCTGACGGGGAACGGGAATGGTTTTGTTTTCACGTTTTTGTTTACATTTTCTTCTCTGTTTTGGTGTGCAGGACATTCTTTATGGGATCTTAACATCGCAGAATAAAAACTAGCTTTGCAACTCCTTGCTCTTGAAAGCAGGGCACCAGCTTCTAAAGAACCGCCGCGCAAACGCGACTTTTGCCGCGGAAACGCGGCCATGTTGTAAACATTACGTATCTTGTTGTGCTGGGATGTGTGAATTGTAATAGCTAGTGGATCTGTACTATTACTTTCCTGCTTTGATTGCCTATACACCACAATAAACTAAAGAACTAAAATACGGTATTTGGACGCTTTTAAAACGGTTTAGACATTTGTATTTAGGCACGTGTCAATTCAATTCCAATATACTGTATTTTGTTCTATTGTTGTGATCTGGATGGAGGTGTACATATGGCATTGCATATAGCATAGGACAAACACGTGGGTGATTTATCGCTTTGTGTTATATTCTTGTCTATATTGCACACTTGCACGAATTGAACTCAAGGGCAAAACCCAAACAAGATAAGGTGGGATTTCATCACTCTTCCTTAGCCCAAAAATCACCTCCCCACTCACACAACCCAAGCCCTAATAAAATTTGATAGACGTTGGCCCCTAGGGACATCTCGGACTCATTAAGAGATTGACCGAGGTAGAAACTTATTTTGAATCTTACTCTTGTGAAATCGGTGCCTAAGGTTGGGGATTAAGAGGTTACGCCTCGAAGATACCGTGGTTTGGCGTAATTAAGGCCCGTTGCTTACGCACGGATATCTCCCATCGTATTTTACCCCTACCTGGCCGATTAGCTTGTGGTCAGATTCAAGCAACAACCTCCCCCTGGGTAATCGACCAGTTAGGAGTCGTGTAGGTCTAGGTCAACCCTACTGTAGGCTTGGTTTTGATTTCTTCTTTTCTTTGTTTGTTGTTTGATTTTTCTTTTTTGATTGTGATTGTTTGTGAAATAGAATTCAACAATAACAATTCTTTCAATCCGTATATGAATCCATATTTCACACCGTCCCCATTCGATTCGGATAATTCCAACCCGGCTTTTTACAATATGCACCAACCAAATACACCGGGTTGGACTTATCCAAATCAATACAACCTATACCCACATTCTTATGACTATAATTTCCAAAACAATTTCAAATCGTCACAGAGTCAATGGGGATTCACCTCCCCCGAGTTTAATTTTCAACCTCCTTGTCCCCCATATCCACCTTATTCACAATTTACACAATATTCATTCCCCGATTTCGCTTCCTATACTCCTTTTTCTGGACCTCCCATTGAAGAAAAATCTGAGTTAAGAAAGAGTATAGAAGCCAATTTACAAGAGGTCGAGCGACAACTTCAGAAAAGGATGGCCTCTCCAATTTCACAATATTTTCAAGAGACTTTCTCAGTTCCACCTTCTTATAATGAACAACTATCTGCCTGGGGAACGAGTAAGAAATTCTTGCGTGAGTCCGAACAACAATCAAATCTGATGGACTCACGATTTCACCACAATTTTCAAAATAAATCATCATCTTTTCAGGCCCAGTCGCAACAAAACGATGAACCAATTAATTATGAAAAGATTCTTGAAATCATGACTCAAGCTCAAATGGCTCATAATCATGACATAGATATGATGGTCAAAAGTCTTCATTCTCATCGTTTGACCATTTCTGATGTGACTAAATATTCTGTTAGAGCCAAAGAATCATATTATTTTGGAAATCAAGATTCAATTTCAGCAAACCCATCTGAACTTGTCCAAACTTCAAATGTTAAAGATCCCATTGACATTTTGGCAAGTTATCCTTTTCCTGAAATTGAACTTGAGCATAAATATGATCCTGAACTTCCACTTGATAATTCAATTTCACTTCCTGATTCAATATTGACTGAGGTGTTTTTACTTGAATTCAGGCCTTTCCTGAGTCAGTATTGGATCCAGTGCCAGTTCATTGTGAAATTGAATCACCAATCTTTTATGATCATCATATTGAACTTGACCAATTTCATACCTTTGAAAGTCCCATTGATAAATTGGCAAGTTCACATTTTTCTGGAATTGAACTCAATGAGGAATGTGACATTGATCCTCAAATTTGTGATCCAGTTCAAATTTCTGAATCAATATTGACTCCTATTTTGTTACCCAATTTGAGCAACATTTTAGAGTCAGTTTTGATTCCCATACCTGTCATTCTTGAACTTGAATCACCAATTTTAGATTGTCACATTCCATCATGGGGAAATGAATGTGGACTTGAGTTTCAACTTCTTGATTTGGACCCACTTCCTTAACCAATCTCGACTCCCGAACCTTTACTTGACTTAAGTCTTTTTCCTGAGTCGGTATTAGTTCCTGTACTTCCTGAGTCAAAATCAATCATCCATTCTGGGACAAGGGTTTTGATAAATTTGACTCTGAAAATATTTTGAAAATTTGGAAATTAGATGAGGAAAACTCTTAATAAAAATCATACATATATACATCATTCTAGTGGGTTGTATTCTAGAGGTCTCTGGTGGGTTCCTCTGGATTCCACGCAAATTGGATTGGGTCGCATTTTGTGGACCAATCAGACCGCCACCAGAACCACCACCTTGAGGTGATTTTTCCTTCGCTCTCTATTTGTTTCATGCATACATACATCACGATGCATTGAGGACAATGCATGAGATAAGTGTGGGGGAGGGTTTACTAACATAGAGTTTTTAGATTTTCTTTCTTTTATACTTCTTTTAGGATACTTTTAGAAATCTTCCCTTTTGTATAGGAATTTTCTCTTTCTTTAAAAACTTTTTAAAATAAGAGATAAAGTTTTGATCTATTTTTAAGAAAATTAAGATGATCTTCGAAACTAAGGAAACCTCAATTATGACATCTTAAACCTAGTCAAAATAACGGATCTTGTTTAAAATTTTAGGTTAAGTATAAAAGATTAGAGAGATAATTTTATATTGAATTTTTTGCCTTAGATAATTTGCACTTCACACTTACACAATTTTTGGGATGGAAACAAAGACCTAAAAAGCCATAAAGCAAAAATAACTAAAAAGAGAAAAATATGGTATAAATAAAACATCACTTATTAAGCTGGATAATTATGCCTCAAGAAGCATGATTATTCACGCCTAACGGTGGTCAAAATAAAAAAATAAATCCCCCTTAGTTTTGTGGCCTTGTTTACTCGAGTCCTTAAACTCGAGAGATGTTTTCTTATCTGGTGCCCTAAAATCATCTGGTCTGGGTGTCATCGGTTATAGGCTCGCTACATGGGTGAACTAGAAAGCCTAAGAAAACTAAGGGAAGAAAAAAGAAGAAAAAGAAAAAATATATATATAAAATAAATGGCTTGATGGTTAGAGTTGAAATCCTAGAAATCTTCACTATCACAAAGTGCATATTATCTAGGTTTTATGAAAGATAAAATATCCAATCCAATTTTGAATTCTTACCTTAATTGAAAACAAGATCTTGCATGGAGACTAAGTTTAAGGAAGATTAATTTTTGGTGGACTTATGACCTTAGATCGCTTATATTTTTGCAGAATATTTCATAAACTCGTCTCTCTTTCAAAATGTGTTTTCAAAATACTAACATTTGTCTTCTTTCTTTATGGATTTTGTGGGTGCAATCTGCTGAAAACCCTCAGGAGACAAAACTCCTCCTCTAGGGGCAACCTAGAGGTTTAACGGCTTGTTGCACACGCTCAGTGCAATCGTGTCACCTGCGAAAGTGGTCTAATAACATTTGTAGTATAGTTTTCTTTTTTCTTGTTTTGCTCGGGACGAGCAAAAGATAAGTGTGGGGGTGTGATTAGTCTACAATTCTGCATTATTATATCATATTTTCCAACCAATTTATGAATAAAATGTCGTTCTAAACCGTGTTTTGGTCTCTCTTGCAGGTAAATCAAGAGTTCAAGGGCAAAAGAGCAATAAGAGCTTAATTAATTCCATTTTATGATAATTAATCCCGCATTACTTGGGGGCCAAGTAAGAGAACATCTAGAAGATACGTCGAACCTAGACTCTTGCGCACGTCAGACAAATATTCGGGCGAAATTACCAGAATTGGAATATACCATGAACATCCTAGAAGCCAGACGGATCCCCGCACCAAACGAGGGAGTTAACTCCTCGGTTTGGCCGCGGATCCGCGATCCGCGGCCCAATGGTTGGGCCACGCGTCGATTTTCGACGCGTCACCCCGTCTCGTCTTCTAGAATCTTCCTATGCCTATTTAAACCCCTATAGAGGGCCAGAACGAAGCAGTTTTTGATTTTAGGAGAAGTTTTTGTGTTTTAGAGTAGTGTAGGTAGGTGTTCTTCATTTCATTTCTTTTGTATTTTCTTTTCTTTTTAGATCTTGTAGTAGGGCTGAGAGATTCAGAGAGAGATAGAGAGGGATTGATGTAATAGATGGTGACAATCTATGTAAAGGTGCCTCCTTTCTTCTCCAAGGTAATCTTCTCCATCTTCTACATGATGCTTTGCTAACTTTTCTTCTTCTCATGACAATCTAACTACTAACCACTAACCTTCTAACTACTTACTTGATAATCTACATGAATCTAATAGCCTCACAAGGCCTTGCTCTTGCAAAAGCCATTGATGGCTCATGATGATGGATTCTAACATTCTAACATTTCAAAAACCTTACCCACTAACATGCTAACTTGTAATGTCTTCTTTATTTCATGCTCACCTCTAACCGGTTTTGATGATTTAACAAGTAGCTTGCAACCTGTTAGTGGTATGGATGTGTTGTTTGAATGTAGAAGATCAATCTTATGGGCCATGCTCTGTATCGTCTCTTTAAGCCAAGGATTAGTGATGGCTAAGGATCCATGTGAGGCAACTATCACTAAGAGGTTAGCATGGTTAATGGAGCAATTGGTAGTTAGTAGCCATGAGTTTTATTTTCCTTTGTTTTGAAAATCATTTTCAAACTCTTTTTCTCATTTTTCTATTGATGTTTTCACCATCCTCTTAGTTCACATTTGTTTCATCTTCCTTTTGTTTTTATTTCCCAAACCACTTCTCTTTTATTTTCTTCGCCATTTTCATCGCCTTCTCCATCTACCACATGCTTGATTTTCTTTTCTTTTCTTTTCTTTTCTTTTGCTAATTTTTTTAACAAAGAAGAACTGTTAACATAAAACGTAAATAAAACTATTAATGCTTCTATCGCCTCCCGTCCCTGTGGATTCGACCCGTTGAGCCATTGCTATAACGGAAGTATCGAGGGAATATTAGCACATACGAGCTTTTCATTGATTTCATAATATACACGTTTTAAGAGTGCTAGTTTCGCTTCGATCAAATTTTTTTGGCGCCGTTGACGGGGAACGGGAATGGTTTTGTTTTCACGTTTTTGTTTACATTTTCTTCTCTGTTTTGGTGTGCAGGACATTCTTTATAGGATCTTAACATTGCAGAATAAAAACTAGCTTTGCATCTCCCTGCTCTTGAAAGCAGGACACCAGCTTCTAAAGAACCGCCGCGCAAACGCGGCTTTTGTCGCGAAAACGCGGCCATGTTGTAAACATTGTGTATCTTGTTGTGCTGGGATGTGTGAATTGTAATAGCTAGTGGATCTGTACTATTACTTTTCTGCTTTAATTGCCTATACACCACAATAAACTAAAGAACTAAAATACGGTATTTGGACGCTTTTAAACGGTTTAGACATTTGCATTTAGGCACGTTTCAATTCAATTCCAATATACTGTATTTTATTCTATTGTTGTGATCTGGATGGAGGTGTACATATGGCATTGCATATAGCATAGGACAAACACGTGGGTGATTTATCGCTTTGTGTTATATTCTTGTCTATATTGCACACTTGCACGAATTGAACTCAAGGGCAAAATCCAAACAAGATAAGGTGGGATTTTATCACTCTTCCTTAGCCCAAAAATCACCTCCCCACTCACACAACCCAAGCCCTAATAAAATTTGATAGACGTTGGCCCCTAGGGACATCTCAGACTCATTAAGAGATTGACCGAGGTTGAAACTTGTTTTGAATCTTACTCTTGTGAAATCGGTGCCTAAGGTTGGGGATTAAGAGGTTACGCCTCGAAGATACCGTGGTTTGGCGTAATTAAGGCCCGTTGCTTACGCACGGATATCTCCCATCGTATTTTGCCCCTACCTGGCCCATTAGCTTGTGGTCAGATTCAAGCAACACCTCCCCCTGGGTAATCGACCAGTTAGGAGTCGTCTAGGTCTAGGTCAACCCTACTATAGGCTCGGTTTTGATTTCTTCTTTTCTTTTTGTTTGTTGTTTGATTTTTCTTTTTTGATTGTGATTGTTTGTGAAATGGAATTCAACAATAACAATTCTTTCAATCCGTATATGAATCCATATTTCACACCGTCCCCATTCGATTCGGATAATTCCAACCCGACTTTTTACAATATGCACCAACCAAATACACCGGGTTGGACTTATCCAAATCAATACAACCTATACCCACATTCTTATGACTATAATTTTCAAAACAATTTCAACTCGTCACAGAGTCAATGGGGATTCACCTCCCCCGAGTTTAATTTTCAACCTCCTTGTCCCCATATCCACCTTGTCCACAATTTACACAATATTCATTCCCTGATTTCGCTTTCTATACTCCTTTTTCTGGACCTCCGATTGAAGAAAAATATGAGTTAAGAAAGAGTATAGAAGCCAATTTACAAGAGGTCGAGCGATAACTTCAGAAAAGGATGACCTCTCCAATTCCACAATATTTTCACGAGTCATACTCAGTTCCACCTCCTTATAATGAACAACCATCTACCTGGGAAATGAGTAAGGAATTCTTGCGTGAGTCCGAACAACAATCAAATCTGATGGACTCACGATTTCACCACAATTTTCAAAACAAATCATCATCTTTTCAGGCCCAGTCGCAACAAAACGATGAACAAATTAATTATGAAAAGATGCTTGAAATCATGACTCAAGCTCAAATGGCTCATAATCATGACATAGATATGATGGTCAAAAGTCTTCATTCTCATCATTTGACCATTTCTGATGTCACTAAACATTCTGTTAGAGCCAAAGAATCATGTTATTTTGAAAATCAAGATTCAATTTCAGCACACCCATTTGATCTTGTCCAAACTTCAAATGTTAAAGATCCCATTGACATTTTGACAAGTTATCCTTTTCCTGAAATTGAACTTGAGCATGAATATGATCCTGAACTTCCACTTGATAATTCAATTTCACTTCCTGATTCAATATTGACTGAGGTGTTTTTACTTGAATTCAAGCATTTCCCGAGTCAGTATTGGATCCAGTGTCAGTTCATTGTGAAATTGAATCACCAATCTTTTATGATCATCATATTGAACTTGACCAATTTCATACCTTTGAAAGTCCCATTGATAAATTGGTAAGTTCTCATTTTTCTGAAATTGAATTAATGAGGAATGTGACTTTGATCCTCAAATTTGTGATCCAGTTCAAATTTCTGAATCAATATTGACTCCTGTTTTGTTACCCAATTTGAGCAACATTTTAGAGTCAGTTTTGATTCTCATACCTGTCATTCTTGAACTTGAATCACCAATTTTAGATAGTCACATTCCATCATGGGGAAATGAATGTGGACTTGAGTTTCAATTTCTTAATTTGGACCCACTTCCTAAACCAATCTCGACTCCCGAATCTTTACTTGACTTAAGTCATTTTCCTGAGTCGGTATTAGTTCCTGTACTTCCTGAGTCCAAATCAATCATTTCATTCTGGGACAAGGGTTTTGATAATTTGACTCTGAAATTAATTTGAAAATTTGGAAATTAGATGGGGAAAACTCTTAATAAAAATCATACATATATACATCATTCTAGTGGGTTGTATTCTAGAGGTCTCTGGTGGGTTCCTCTGGATTCCACGCAAATTGGATTGGGTCGCATTTTGTGGACCAATCAGACCGCCACCAGAACCACCACCTTGAGGTGATTTTTCCTTCGCTCTCTATTTGTTTCATGCATACATACATCACGATGCATTGAGGACAATGCATGAGATAAGTGTGGGGGAGGGTTTACTAACATAGAGTTTTTAGATTTTCTTTCTTTTACACTTCTTTTAGGATACTTTTAGAAATCTTCCCTTTTGTATAGGAATTTCTCTTTCTTTAAAAACTTTTTAAAATAAGAGATAAAGTTTTGATCTATTTTTAAGAAAATTAAGATGATCTTCGAAACTAAGGAAACCTCAATTATGACATCTTAAACCTAGTCGAAATAACGGATCTTGTTTAAAATTTTAGGTTAAGTATAAAAGATTAGAGAGATAATTTTATATTGAATTTTTTGCCTTAGATAATTTGCACTTCACACTTACACAATTTTTGGGATGGAAACAAAGACCTAAAAAGCCATAAAGCAAAATAACTAAAAAGAGAAAAAATATGGTATAAATAAAACATCACTTATTAAGCTGGATAATTATGCCTCAAGAAGCATGATTATTCACGCCTAACGGTGGTCAAAATAAAAAATAAATCCCCCTTAGTTTTGTGGCCTTGTTTACTCGAGTCCTTAAACTCGAGAGATGTTTTCTTATCTGGTGCCCTAAAATCATCTGGTCTGGGTGTCATCGGTTATAGGCTCGCTACATGGGTGAACTAGAAAGCCTAAGAAAACTAAGGGAAGAAAAAGAAGAAAAAAAAAAATATATATATAAAAATAAATGGCTTGATGGTTAGAGTTGAAATCCTAGAAATCTTCACTATCACAAAGTGCATATTATCTAGGTTTTATGAAAGATAAAATATCCAATCCAATTTTGAATTCTTACCTTAATTGAAAACAAGATCTTGCATAGAGACTAAGTTTAAGAAAGATTAATTTTTGGTGGACTTATGACCTTAGATCGCTTATATTTTTGCAGAAATATTTCATAAACTCGTCTCTTTTTTAAAATGTGTTTTCAAAATACTAACATTTGTCTTCTTTTTTTATGGATTTTGTGGGTGCAATCTGCTGAAAACCCTCAGGAGACAAAACTCCTCCTCTAGGGGCAGCCTAGAGGTTTAACGGCTTGTTGCACACGCTCAGTGCAATCGTGTCACCTGCGAAAGTGGTCTAATAACATTTGTAGTATAGTTTTCTTTTTTCTTGTTTTGCTCGGTACGAGCAAAAGATAAGTGTGGGGGTGTGATTAGTCTACAATTCTGCATTATTATATCGTATTTTCCCACCAATTTATGAATAAAATGTCGTTCTAAACCGTGTTTTGGTCTCTCTTGCAGGTAAATCAAGAGTTCAAGGGCAAAGGAGCAATAAGAGCTTAATTAATTCCATTTTATGGTAATTAATCCCGCATTACTTGGAGGCCAAGTAAGAGAACATCTAGAAGATACGTCGAACCTAGACTCTTGCGCACGTCAGACAAATATTCGGGCGAAATTACCGGAATTGGAATATACCATGAACTTCCTAGAAGCCAGACGGATCCCCGCACCAAAACCAGGGAGTTAACTCCTCAGTTTGGCCATGGATCCGCGGCCCAATGGTTGGGCCACGCTTCGATTTTCGACGCGTGACCCCGTCTCGTCTTCTAGAATCTTCTTATGCCTATATAAACCCCTGTAGAGGGCCAGAACGAAGCAGTTTTTTGATTTTAGGAGAAGTTTTTATGTTTTAGAGTAGTGTAGGTAGGTGTTCTTCATTTCATTTCTTTTGTATTTTCTTTTCTTTTTAGATCTTGTAGTAGGGCTGAGAGATTCAGAGAGAGATAGAGAGGGATTGATGTAATAAATGGTGACAATCTATGTAAAGGTGCCTCCTTTCTCCAATATAATCTTCTCCATCTTCTACATGATGCTTTGCTAACTTTTTTTCTTCTCATGACAATCTAACTACTAACCACTAACCTTCTAACCACTTACTTGATAATCTACATGAATCTAATAGCCTCACAAGGCCTTGCTCTTGCAAAAGCCATTGATGGCTCATGATGATGGATTCTAACATTCTAACATTTCTAACACCTAACCCACTAACTTGCTAATTTGCAATGTCTTCTTTATTTCATGTTCACCTCTAACCGGTTTTGATGATTTAACAAGTAGCTTGCAACCTGTTAGTGGTATGGATGTGTTGTTTGAATGTAGAAGATCAATCTTATAGGCCATGCTCTGTATCGTCTCTTTAAGCCAAGGATTAGTGATGGCCAAGGATCCATGTGAGGCAACTATCACTAAGAGGTTAGCATGGTTAATGGAGAAATTGGTATTTAGTAGCCATGAGTTTTATTTTCCTTTGTTTTGAAAATCATTTTCAAACTCTTTTTCTCATTTTTCTATCGATGTTTTCACCATCCTCTTAGTTCACATTTGTTTCATCTTCCTTTTGTTTTTATTTCCTAAACCACTTCTCTTTTATTTTCTTCGCCATTTTCATCGCCTTCTCCATCTACCACATGCTTGATTTCCTTTTCTTTTCTTTTCTTTTCTTTTGCTAAGTTTTTTAACAAAGAAGAACTGTTAACATAAAACGTAAATAAAAACTGTTAATGCTTCTATCGCCTCCCGTCCCTGTGGATTCGACCCGTTGAGCCATTGCTATAACGGAAGTATCGAGGGAATATTAGCACATACGAGCTTTTCATTGATTTCATAATACACACATTTTACGAGTGCTAGTTTCGTTTCGATCAAATTTTTGGCGCCGTTGACGGGGAACGGGAATGGTTTTGTTTTCACGTTTTTGTTTACATTTTCTTCTCTGTTTTGGTGTGCAGGACATTCTTTATAGGATCTTAACATTGCAGAATAAAAACTAGCTTTGCATCTCCCTGCTCTTGAAAGCAGGGCACCAGCTTCTAAAGAACCGCCGCGCAAACGCGACTTTTGCCGCGAAAACGCGGCCATGTTGTAAACATTGTGTATCTTGTTGTGCTGGGATATGTGAATTGTAATAGCTAGTGGATCTGTACTATTACTTTCCTTCTTTGATTGCCTATGCACCACAATAAACTAAAGAACTAAAATACGGTATTTGGACGCTTTTAAAACGGTTTAGACATTTGCATTTAGGCACGTGTCAATTCAATTCCAATATACTGTATTTTGTTCTATTGTTGTGATCTGGATGGAGGTGTACATATGGCATTGCATATAGCATAGGACAAACACGTGGGTGATTTATCGTTTTGTGTTATATTCTTGTCTATATTGCACACTTGCACGAATTGAACTCAAGGGCAAACCCAAACAAGATAAGGTGGGATTTCATCACTCTTCCTTAGCCTAAAAATCACCTCCCCACTCACACAACCCAAGTCCTAATAAAATTTGATAGACGTTGGCCCTAGGGATATCTCGGACTCATTAAGAGATTGACCAAGGGTGAAACTTGTTTTGAATCTTACTCTTGTGAAATCGGTGCCTAAGGTTGGGGATTAAGAGGTTACGCCTCGAAGATACCGTGGTTTGGCGTAATTAAGGCCCGTTGCTTACGCACGGATATCTCCCATCGTATTTTGTCCCTACCAGGCCGATTAGCTTGTGGTCAGATTCAAGCAACAACCTCCCCCTGGGTAATCGACCAGTTAGGAGTCGTCTAGATCTAGGTCAACCCTACTATAGGCTTGGTTTTGATTTCTTCTTTTCTTTTTGTTTGTTGTTTGATTTTTCTTTTTTGATTGTGACTGTTTGTGAAATGGAATTTAACAATAATAATTCTTTCAATCCGTATATGAATCCATATTTCACACCGTCCCCATTCGATTCGGATAATTCCAACCCGGCTTTTTACAATATGCACCAACCAAATACATCGGGTTGGACTTATCCGAATCAATACAACCCATACCCACATTCTTATGACTATAATTTTCAAAACAATTTCAACTTGTCACAGAGTCAATGGGGATTCACCTCCCCCGAGTTTAATTTTCAACCTCCTTGTCCCCCATATCCACCTTGTCCACATTTACATAATATTCATTCCCTGATTTCGCTTCCTATACTCCTTTTTCTGGACCTCCGATTGAAGAAAAATATGAGTTAAGAAAGAGTATATAAGCCAATTTACAAGAGGTCGAGCGATAACTTCAGAAAAGGATGGCCTCTCCAATTCCACAATATTTTCTCGAGTCTTACTCAGTTCCACCTCCTTATAAAGAACAACCATCTGCCTGGGGAACGAGTAAGGAATTCTTGCGTGAGTCCGAACAACAATCAAATCTGATGGACTCACGATTTCACCACAATTTTCAAAACAAATCATCATCTTTTCAGGCCCAGTCGCAACAAAACGATGAACCAATTAATTATGTAAAGATGCTTGAAATCATGACTCAAGCTCAAATGGCTCATAATCATGACATAGATATGATGGTCAAAAGTCTTCATTCTCATCATTTGACCATTTCTGATGTCACTAAAGATTCTGTTAGAGCCAAAGAATCATGTTATTTTGGAAATCAAGATTCAATTTCAGCACACCCATCTGATCTTGTCCAAACTTCAAATGTTAAAGATCCCATTGACATTTTGGCAAGTTATCCTTTTCCTGAAATTGAACTTGAGCATGAATATGATCCTGAACTTCTACTTGATAATTCAATTTCACTTCCTGATTCAATATTGACTGAGGTGTTTTTACTTGAATTCATGCCTTTCCCGAGTCAGTATTGGATCCAGTGTCAGTTCATTGTGAAATTGAATCACCAATCTTTTATGATCATCATATTGAACTTGACCATTTCATACCTTTGAAAGTCCCATTGATAAATTGGCAAGTTCTCATTTTTCTGAAATTGAATTCAATGAGGAATGTGACTTTGATCCTCAAATTTGTGATCCAGTTCAAATTTCTGAATCAATATTGACTCCTGTTTTGTTACCCAATTTGAGCAACATTTTAGAGTCAGTTTTGATTCCCATACCTGCCATTCTTGAACTTGAATCACCAATTTTAGATAGTCACATTCCATCATGGGAAATGAATGTGGACTTGAGTTTCAATTTCTTGATTTGGACCAACATCCTAAACCAATCTCGACTCCCGAACCTTTACTTGACTTAAGTCTTTTTCCTGAGTCGGTATTAGTTCCTGTACTTCCTGAGTCCAAATCAATCATTCCATTCTGGGACAAGGGGTTTTGATAAATTTGACTCTGAAATTATTTTGAAAATTTAGAAATTAGATGGGGGAAAACTCTTAATAAAAATCATACATATATACATCATTCTTGTGGGTTGTATTCTAGAGGTCTCTGGTGGGTTCCTCCGGATTCCACGCAAATTGGATTGGGCCACATTTTGTGGACCAATCAGACCGCCACCAGAACCACCACCTTGAGGTGATTTTTCCTTGCCTCTCTATTTGTTTCATGCATACATACATCACGATGCATTGAGGACAATGCATGAGATAAGTGTGGGGGAGGGTTTACTAACATAGAGTTTTTAGATTTTCTTTCTTTTACACTTCTTTTAGGATACTTTTAGAAATCTTCCCTTTTGTATAGGAATTTTCTCTTTCTTTAAAAACTTTTTAAAATAAGAGATAAAGTTTTGATCTATTTTTAAGAAATTAAGATAATCTTAGAAACTAAGGAAACCTCAATTATGACATCTTAAACCTAGTCGAAATAATGGATCTTGTTTAAAATTATAGGTTAAGTATAAACGATTAGGGAGATAATTTTATCTTGAATTTTTTGCCTTAGATAATTTGCACTTCACACTTACACAATTTTTTGGATGGAAATAAAGACCTAAAAAGTCATAAAACAAAAATAACTAAAAAGAGAAAAAAATATGGTATAAATAAAACATCACTTATTAAGCTGGATAATTATGCCTCAAGAAGCATGATTATCACGCCTAACGGTGGTCAAAATAAACAAATAAATCTCCCTTAGTTTTGTGGCTTTGTTTACTCGAGTCCTTAAGCCCGAGGGATGTTTTCTCATCTGGTGCCCTAAAACCGTCTGGTCTGGGAGTCATCGGTTATAGGCTCGCTACATGGGTGAACTAGAAAGCCTACGAAAACTAAGGGAAGAAAAAAGAAGAAAAAGAAAAAATATATATATAAAAATAAATGGCTTGATGGTTAGAGTTGAAATCCCAGAAATCCTCACTATCACAAAGTGCATATTATTTAGGTTTTATGAAAGAGAAAATATCCAATCCAATTTTGAATTCTTACCTTAATTGAAAATAAGATCTTGCATAGAGACTAAGTTTAAGGAAGATTAATTTTTGGTGGACTTATGACCTTAGATCGCTTATATTTTTGCGAAAATATTTCATAAACTCGTCTCTCTTTCAAAATGTGTTTTCAGAATACTAACATTTGTCTTCTTTCTTTATGGATTTTGTGGGTGCAATCCGCTGAAAACCCTCAGGAGACAAAACTCCTCCTCTAGGGGTAACCTAGAGGTTTAACGGCTTGTTGCACACGCTCAGTGCAATCGCGTCACCTGCGAAAGTGGTGTGTTAACATTTGTAGTATTGTTTTCTTTTTTTTCTTGTTTTGCTCAGGACGAGTAAAAGATAAGTGTGGGGGTGTGATTAGTCTACAATTCTGCATTATTATATCGCATTTTCTCACCGATTTATGAATAAAATGTCGGTCTAAATCGTGTTTTGGTCTCTCTTACAGGTAAATCAAAAGTTCAAGAGCAAAGGAGCAATAAGAGCTTAATTAATTCCATTTTATGATAATTAATCCCGCATTACTTGGAGGCCAAGCATGGGAACATCTAGAAGATACGTCGAACCTAGACTCTTGCGCACGTCAGACGAATATTCGGGCGAAATTACCAGAATTGGAATATGCCATGAACATCCTAGAAGCCAGACGGATCCCCGCACCAAAACCAGGGAGTTAACTCCCTGGTTTGGCCGCAGATCCGCGGCCAAATGGTGGGGCCACGCGTCGATTTTCGACGCGTGACCCCGTCTCGTCTTCTGGAATCTTCCTATGCCTATATAAACCCCTGTAGAGGGCCAGAACGAAGCAGTTTTTGATTTTAGGAGAAGTTTTTGTGTTTTAGAGTAGTGTAGGTAGGTGTTCTTCATTTCATTTCTTTTGTATTTTCTTTTCTTTTTAGATTTTGTAATAGGGCTGAGAGATTCAGAGAGAGATAGAGAGGGATTGATGTAATAGATGGTGACAATCTATCTAAAGGTGCCTCCTTTCTTCTCTAATGTAATCTTCTCCATCTTCTACATGACGCTTTGCTAACTTTTCTTCTCCTCATGGCAATCTCACTACTAACCACTAACCTTCAACCACTTACTTGATAATCCACATGAATCTATAGCCTCACAAGGCCTTGCTCTTGCAAGAGCCATTGATGGCTCATGATGATGGATTCTAACATTCTAACATTTCTAACACCTAACCCACTAACTTGCTAACTTGCAATGTCTTCTTTATTTCATGCTCACCTCTAACCGATTTTGATGATTTAACAAGTAGCTTGCAACCTGTTAGTGGTATGGATGTGTTGTTTGAATGTAGAAGATCAATCTTATGGGTCATGCTCTGTATCGTCTATTGAAGCCAAGGATTAGTGATGGCTAAGGATCCATATGAGGCAACTATCACTAAGAGGTTAGCATGGTTAGTGGAGCAATTGGTAGTTAGTAGCCATGAGTTTTATTTCCCTTTTTTTGAAAATCATTTTCAAACTCTTTTCTCATTTTTCTATCGATGTTTTCACCATCCTCTTAGTTCACCTTTATTTCATCTTCCTTTTGTTTTTATTTCCCAAACACTTCTCTTTTATTTTCTTCGCCGTTTTCATCGCCTTCTCCATCTACCACATGCTTGATTTCCTTTTCTTTTCTTTTCTTTTCTTTTCTTTTGCTAATTCTTTTAACAAAGAAGAACTGTTAACATAAAACGTGAATAAAAACTGTTAATGCTTCTATCGCCTCCCGTCCCTGTGGATTCGACCCGTTGAGCCATTGCTATAACGGAAGTATCGAGGGAACATTAGCACATACGAGCTTTTCATTGATTTCATAATACACACGTTTTAAGAGTGCTAGTTTCGCTTCGATCAACGACTTAGTAAGGACATCTGCTAGTTGGTCTTTAGTGCTGACAAACTAAACATCTAGGACTCCATTGGCGATATAGTCTCACACAAAATGAATGTCGATCTCAACATGCTTGGAGCGTGAGTGACGACTAGGATTGATCGAGAGATATGTTGCACCGAGGTTTTCAAAGAGAACTATTGGGGGAGATTATGGAACTCCAAGCTTACGAAGAAATGACTGCAACCAAATGACCTCTGTTACAGTATTGGCTACGCCCCTATACTCTACATCAGTGCTAGATCGTGCCATAGTGCACTGCTTCTTCAAACTATAAGAAATGAGATTTGTACCAAGAAAGACATAATAGCCACTGGTGGATTTTCGATCATCAATCGACCCTACCTAATCTGCATCGGTGTAGGCAGTAAGCTGTACAGAAGAATGACGAAAGAGAAAAAGGCCATATTGAATCGTAGATGTGAGGTAATAGAGGATCCATTTTATAACGCTCCAATGCTCATCAGTTAGAGCTTGCATGAACTGAGCGACCTTGTTTACCGAGACGGCAATATCAGGTGTATAAAGCTTAGGTATTGTAGAGCCCAACAGTAGTTCGATGGACAAAGGGGTCAGAGAAAGGCTTGCCAACAACCTTGGAGGGCTTACAGGAGTAGCCATAGGCGAGTTGACAGTCTTGACACCATCCATCTTGAGTCGGAGAAGCAAGTCACAGATGTACTTCTGTTGAGAGAGAAAGAGACCTGAGGGTGTACGGTGACACTCCACGCCTAAGAAATAGTGCAGTTGGCTAAAGTCTTTTAATGAGAACTTCCGGCCTAGTTCTTGAATAAGACGAGTGACAGCCTGTGAGTCATTGCCTGTGATGATGATATCGTCCACATAGATAAGAACCAGAAGAAGATCTGTCCTGACCCATCAGAGAAAGAGAGACGTGTCAGATTTGGAGCCCACAAAGCCCGTTGTGACTAGATAATCGCTGAGGCGAGAAAATCAGTCCCGTGGAGCCTGTTTGAGGCCATAAATATTGCGATGAAGCTTGCATAGATGATTAGGACGAGCGGGATTGATGTACCCTGAAGGTTGTTCCATATAAACCATCTTAGCGAGAAAACCTTGCAAAAATACATTATTCACATCCAACTGTCAAATAGACCAGCCCTTGGAGACGGCTAGACTGCACACGGTACGGACAGTGGTCGGTTTGATGACCGGACTAAATCTCTCACCATAGTCTAATCCTGCTTGTTGATGAAAACCTTTGGCCACCAGGCGGGTCTTATACCTGTCAACAGAATCATTACGTTTATATTTTAATTTGAAAACCCATTTGCAGCCAATTAGATTCATGGTGGGGTGGTATGACACAAGAGACCAGGTTTTATTCTTAAGTAAGGCATTCATCTCAGTGTCCATTGCCTGGTGCCACTTGGGATCTTTAGAAGTTTGCATGAAACATGTGGATTCGACAGGAGTGGTGGCTAAATCGGCCATGAGATAGGTAGGCATGGGATACCAGGTGGCTAGCCAGACCTTTGGTGTTCTAGTGTTATCCTGTGTTCTGATGACTATATAGTGGGTCCTAGTAGGAGGGGGAATGGGAGAACCTGAGGATAAGGACGATGAGAAGGACTCATCGGCTGGTGCTAGTGTAGGTGGTGGAGAAGGAGTATGTAATAGAGGTGGTAGTGGAAAAGGAGAAGAATCAATGGTAGGGCCCGCATGAGAAAAAGGGGACTGGAACAATGGAAGGTAATAGAGACATGGAGATGAGGATCGGTGGTGAAGGCGTGGGAGTAGGTAAAGAGAGAGGGGACAGAGGAGACTAGAAAGGAAAGAAAGATTCGTCGAACACATCTCGGGAGATGTAAATACGACTGAGGGAACATGCAAACATTGATAATCTTTATGCGAAGCCAAATAACCTAAGAAGACACATTGACTGGACCGAAAACTAAACTTATGAGTTTGGTACGAACGCAGATGAGGGTAGTAAGCACAACCAAAAATTCGTAAGGAAAGGTAGTCAGATGCTTTATGAAATAATTTCTGGTAGGGAGATAGATTATGGAGGACGGGGGTGGGCATTCCATTGATAAGAAATGAGACGGTTTGAAAAGCATAAGGCCAGTAATGGAATGGAACATTTGACCGGGTCAGAAGAGTGAGGCCGGTCTCCACAAGGTGGTGGTGTTTTCTTTCTGTGGTGCCGTTTTGGGCACTAGTGTGTGGACAGGATAAGTGATGAGCAATACCCTGAGAAGACAAGTAAGGTATAAATTTGATGAACTCGCCAACACCATCAGTTTAGAGTGCTTTAATGGAACGCCCAAGAAATTTTTCCACATGAACTTTGAACTCAAGAAAAATAGAGAAAGAATCACTTTATTTATTAAAGGAGCCAAACATACTAACTGTAGTGATTTACAAAGCTAATATAACAATGACCACTTATAGCGAACACAGGAGACAGACCACATATATCAAAGTGAATAAGCTCTAAAGGAGCATTAGCAATCGTGGGAGATGGCGAAAAAGGGAGACGATGACTTTTCCTTGTTGACAGGGGATACAGATAGGGGTACCAGCATGGTCAGTAAGGAAAGAAAGCCGATGCTGAGATAAAATACTGGAGACAACTCTGGTAGAAGGATGAACTAGGCGCTCATGCCAGACAGAGGAAGATGCACGCTCACTGAGAATGGGGAGAGGCGATAAAGTTATGATTCCCCAAGGAGAAGATATATAGGCCATTCTTAAGTTGTCCCCACACTAGAGTTTTCCGAGTGGAGAGATCCTTGACAAAACAAGCGTCGGGGTGGAATTCAAGGACTTTATTATCAGCAGTGAATTGACTAACATACAGAAGATTTTTAGTGATATATGGAACACGTAAAATATTTTTCAAGACAAAAGAAGAAACATGAGAACACAATAAAGAAGCACCAGTAGATCGGATAGGCATACCTATTCCGTTACCCATGCGAACTCTCGGGTCCTTGATATTCTGAGTGAACCGCCAGATTCGCAATGTCAGCCGTTAGGTGATGAGTGGCTCCGGAGTCAACATACCAGTTGGGATCGACTGGACTATTCCCATAAGAGTGGAGAAGAGCAGTTGGGCTAGCCGAATCATATCTTCTTGAGCACTGGTTAGCATAATAGCCAAAATGATTACAGATCTGGCGTTAAGGTCAACCACCAGCGGACTGATGTGATAGTAAGAAGGAACGCCCACGATCGCGCTCCCTACCTCATCCACGTCCACAATCATGAAAAGAAGATGGAGCTGAATGGTAGCTTGAAGTGCGGGAAGCAGTTGAACCACAGAAGAAGGAGAGATGGGGGGTTGTGGAGTCTGATGAAGTGATAGCACGCTCACGATAAATCTCCTGGCTAAGCATGAGGCCGATGAGTTCTTCTAACAGTACATGGTTGACTCGTGTGTTGACGGAGGTGATGAACGAGTTATATTCAGGAGACAGACCACTGAGTAAGGTAGAGACGATGTCGGAGTCGGCAACTGGATTAGCTACTGCCGTCAGGTTATTCCGATGGACTTGACAGGCTGGATGTACTCTGATATAGAAGAGGTGCCCATCTTGACAGTGTGCAGCTAGTATTTGAGTTGCTACACTCTAGCTCTGGAGGGTGACGCGAAGATTCACTCTAGAGAGCACCATACATCACGAGATGTGGTGAGGCCGACGACATGAGTAAGAATAGCCTCAGTGAGCGAGAATATACGCCAGCATAAGAGCATCTGTTCAAGCTTGATCCAATGAGTGTATTCTGAATTTATAGTGGGCTGAGCATCCTTCTCGGTAGAAGGAAGGAACCGGACTGAACACGGAGAGGCTCCGTCGACAAGGCCTTCGAGATCGTGGAGTTTAAGAAGAGGAAGGAACTGAGAACGCCACAGTAGATAGTTTCCCTTGTCGAGTTTGACATTTAGAAAATGAGTAATGTTGGGGTTGAGAGTAACCATGGATACAAGTGTTTTGATGGAGGTGAGGGAAGATGAAGAGGAAATACTCGATATGGTACATGAGTTGCTCTGATACCAAGATAAAGAAGAAGAATACTTATTTGTGTAAAGACAAGATACCATTAGTTAAGGTTCTTGGTTGTATATATACACACATATGGATCACATGTTTACTGATTTAGGAGAAATAATAGGAAAACGTTGACTGAGAGAGAGAGAATGACAAATGCATGATGCATGAGTCTCATAAGTCCCATGTGTTCTTATAATAATGGAGAGAATTTAGGATCTGATCATGAGTCTCATGTGTTCCTATAATCATAGAGAGATTTTAGGATCTGGTTGATTTCATGAGGGTTTCTTTCACATGGATCACATATTTCACATGAGTCACGTGTTATCATTGATATCTCTAACAATGTTGATAAGGAGTAATAATGTAAAATATCTTTCTTGTGAACTTTCGATATTTCTTTGGTAAGAGCAGCGATTCTCTCTTTAAGGTCCATTTTCTTTCAGGTAAAGTTTATGAGCCTAGCCGGAACTAACAGTTGACGTTCGTTAATATAATGGAGGAGTTTTTCTGGGGCAGGAGAGTATTCTGAAGGCGGCTATAAGTCACTGACACTAGTTTTTTGAGTAAAAATGCTTCTGAAACTAAAATGGAGGATTTTTGCCTCTAATTAAAGTTGGCTTCTTCTCCCCCAAAATTCCAGGAATATAAACTTACGTTTGCTGGAGCTTAATTTATTATTGTTAGGAATTTGCACTGAGGTAGACAATTATGGATTCAATCTTATTTAAAACATATGTCCACTGATATCCCTACTCGATGTGGTACTAATCTCACACCTTTCTTTTTTAACAGACTAATTAAAAGTTCTAATCGGACTAAGATTTCAACTTTGGCTAGACAGGAGACACATATTCTAACAATTTATCATGCTATAGTGTTTTTATTTTGTTTTGTTTTTGTTTTTGTTTGTTGTGGTCTATGGTGGAGTTTTATTGCTTGCAAATTTTCTGAGACAAATTTCTTAATTTAATTGCTAATAAAAATCATAGTGAACTGAATTTCTAATCTTATAGTATGACTAAACATTTCATTTCATATTAATACAATTTTAACATGGAGAAAATGTGTCACTAAGGCTTGGTTCAATCATAAGGGTTGGGTTATCAGAAGTTTCAGTTACAATTCTCGGTTATAATTCATGTAGTTTAGCTGTGTGTGTTTTTTTTTTGAGGGAAAGAATGAGGCTTTAAATCGAAAGCCTCATTTCGTATATAAATAGATAAATAGGAGAAATAGTGTAATAGGAGAGTTACCGATCATATGATGTGTTGAGATCATCGGTGAAGAACTCAATCTCTAACAAGTGGGATCATAGTTACGGTGATAGATTCGTGTTCGAGTGCTCAAGATGGAGGAAATATCTAGTCGAAGGTAATCAACGCAGGCATTAAGGTAAAGAAGAAGTAAAAGAAAAAGTTCAGATCTATCGCAATAGAAAGATCGATGACTCTCGGGGAGTACATCGATCAAGGTGGAGCCACCAAGCTTCATGGATGATCAGACCTGCTTGTGTGCAAGACTGGCAGCAGTTGAAAGGTGACGATAGGATGGTTGTCAATTGAGGGTAGCGAGGTGAGCTCACGGTGGCTGTGCAAGGAAAGCCGTTGTAGCGCGTGGAAACAAGCAAACTGGTGACGGAGGCACGCAAGGAGGCTCACGTTGACTCGTGACTTGAGCTGCGCGGGAGGTGTGGCAGCCGACAACCGGCGAAGGTGCAACAGTGGCCGACGGTGAGGTCTGAGCGACTGGTAGCATGTGCGAGATAGCACAGCGGGTTGGGTTCCATGGTTGTTGGTTCTCGCACAAAGAAGAAATGGTTTTTTATGGATCTTGTGTGTAGGCCATGTTGTGCGCCAAACAACAACCACGTAGAGGAAACCCTAGATCTCAAATGCAAAAGAACAATACTACCAACAACAAATAACACACAAGCAAAGAGAAGAACACAAAACCAGATTTAACGAGGTTCGGCCAATTTCACCTACGTCCTCGGGGCAAGGAAAAGAGAGTTTTTCTATTGATTGCAGAAAAATACAATGTTTTCAGCAATACTAATGAAGAGAGCTCTGCCTCTTTCATATACACCCCAACAAACCCTAGAAATCCGCTCATCACTTAAACAGAATTCTAATTCAGCAATTTCCCGAAACAGCCCGACCCGACTGTCAGTCGACCGGTCGACCGTGCCGGTCGACTGTGCCTAACCGAGAGTTAGGCACTTTCAGTCGGTCGACCGGGCCGGTCGACCGCTATGCCCCGTGCATGTCTGTGCACGACGGTCGACCGGACCGATCGACCGTTCCGCTGCTTCTGCCGACGGTCGACCGTTCTCCTACTGTTACTGCTGATTCCTTTGGCTGCTGTGCTGATTCCTTTGGCGATGTGACATCATTGACTTTCTCGACGACTTCCTCTCTCTTCCTACAATTCTCCACCTCGGTGAAGATTTCTCCAAATCTGAGTCGAACTGACATGCTAACCATCGACTCAAAAATGGCTGCACCAGTGTGGTTGCCTACGTACCCTGCCCAAGGGATCAAGCGATCCGTAGTTCATCCAAATGAGCTTCAACAAGCTCATTCTACATGAAGGACGTGGAGTAAAGCCTTACAATGTGCAAACTTGACTCCTGACACCACCTTGGTAAGCACATCGGCTGGATTCTCCGATGTGTGAATCTTCAGCAGCTCAATATCACCCTCATCTAGAATCTCCCGAACAAAATGGAACCTGACATCAATGTGCTTCGTCCGTGCATGATATACCTGGTTCTTGGCTAAATAAATGGCACTCATACTGTCACAGTTGATCTTCAGAAGATCCTGATCTACCCCCAAGTCATCAAGCAAGCCTTGAAGCCAAATTGCCTCCTTCATAGCCTCCGTCATGGCCATATACTCGGCCTCTATGGTAGACAATGCGACGGTAGACTATAATATGGAGCGCCAACTCACCGGTGCTTGAGAGAATGTAAAGACATACCCCGTTGTAGACCGGCGCCTGTCAAGGTCCCCAGCATAGTCGGAATCAACATATCCGATACAATCCTGCTTCCCTGTGGAGTCCTTCTCAAATACCAGATCAACATCAATGGTACCTTTGATGTACCTCAGAATCCACTTCACTGCCTCCCAATAACCCTGTCCTGTATCATCCATATATCTACTGACCATAGAGACAGCTTGTGACAGATCTGGTCTCGTACACACCATAGCATACATAAGACTACCGACTGCGCTAGCATATGGGATGTGAGTCATGTACTCAGGTTCTTCAATGTTCTTTGGAGACATCTTAGCAGATAACTTGAAATGAGGAGCTAGTGGTATACTTACAGACTTCGCATCCTTGCCGATATTGAACCTCTGAAGTACATTTTGCAAATACCCCTTCTGTGTCAAGCTCACCCTGCTAACCCTTCGGTCTCGTGTGATTTTCATACCTAGCACCTTCCTTACTTCACCAAGATCCTTCATCTCAAACTCAGAAGATAGATCCCTCTTCAGTGCATCAATCGCAGATCTAGACCTTGAAGCAATAAGCATATCATCTACATATAGAAGTAGATAGATATACTCCCCTGTCGATAGCTTGTTGTAGTACACATATGGGTCATAGGGTTATGTGTGTACCTTTTTCGTCTGATGAAGCTGTCGAACCGCTTGTACCACTATCTTGGAGACTGCTTTAGTCCATACAATGACTTCTTCAGCTTACATACCATCTCTTCTTTACTTGCAGTCTTAAACCCTATTAGCTGAGACATGTAGATCTCTTCAGCTAGATCGCCATGGAGAAAGGCGGTCTTCACATCGAGTTGATCAAGGTCCAACTCGTAGTGTGCCACCAAAGCCAATAAGATACGAATTGACGAATGCTTTACAACAGGAGAAAATAACTCATTGTAGTCAATTCCTTCCCTTTGAGCAAAGCCTTTTGCTACCAATCTGGCCTTGTAGCGCACCATATCTTCTTGAAGAGATCCTTGCTTCTTTGCATACACCCACTTACAGCCTATCATCTTCTTCCCTTTGGGCAACCTAGTGAGTTCCCAAGTGTCGTTCTTGTAAAGAGACTTCATCTCTTCTTTCATGGCTGCTCTCCACATCTTCGACTCTGAACTGATTTCAGCTTCTCTGAAGGTGGACGGAATAGCCTCCTCAACGACCGGAAGTGCATAAGCTACGACCATATCTGTAGTGAGCCAACCTGGTCTCCTTGTGTTCCTCTTTGGTCTTCCAACTGCAGTAGAGTCAGGAACATTACCTATGACCTGTTCTTGACCCTCTTCATCAGCATCTCCCTCATCTGCTTGATCATTACCCTGTGTCACCCTAGGTATGATCCTCACCGATGCTGAACTCTTTAGAGATGGTGGATTTGCATCAATCTCCACCTACTGCAATACATCTTTGGTCTTGCTAGTCTCCACCTGCTGAGAGACCTTAGGCTTCAACAAAGAAGCCTCATCAAAAGTGACATCCCTGTTGAGAAGAAACTTCTGTTGGCCCAAAGGCCTTCCACTCTAGTTTTGATGATGATTAACTCATGTAGTTATGTGTACTAATAATCTTGCAATGTTTAAGTTTCAGATATTTAACAAGATATTAGTTGGTGAAAGCTTCCACACATCTTTCACAAGGTGATTCAAGAGCCTAAGCATCAAAGATGACATCTAGCACTCATTGGAGTCAAGCTTGGTGAATCACGGTTTGGACCGAGTCAACTTGGAGACGCGCTCTACAAGAAGACTTAAGTATCCCTAGTTTAGTTTGCGTTTAGAGCCTAATTGTAAAGATTAGAATAGTATGATAAATGCTCAAGTTCACAACACACACGTTTCATGTTTTGAATATTGGTTTTCGGTTTTTTCGGTTTTAGGTTTAACCGATCTTGATTTTCATGAATAGATAGATCAAAACAAGTTTACATGGTTTAATGTATATATGATTTGTTCTATATACATGCATGCTTTAATTTCCTAGACAAACTTAGTTTTGACTCCTTTATTCATGTGTTATATGTTTTGGTATTTTTGATAAAACATATTTTGGAATTAATGACAAAAACTATGATATATATTTGTTTCATGTATATTGGATTTCTATCCATATGCATCATGCCTAAATGTTGTTTAATATCATGTTTTGTACTTGGAAGAGTTTTGGACAAAACGTATTTTCTATTCAAAATCCAAGTTTTAGAAAATACAGTTTTTGGTTTTTGGTAAAAATGAAAAGACACAAAAATAGTTCATATTGATTGATATTTGAGCTAAACTTTTTACCACATGTTTATATATCAATGCAAAATGATAAAACTATTTTTGGTGATTTTTAGAAAAGATAAAAGAATTTTTAAACATATTTCTAATTGAATTTTTTGTTCCAGGCTTCAACCAAGTCGACTAGTAACCTGACTAGTCGACTAGGGCTGAGGTCGGTCGACCGGGCCGGTCGACCGACGTGCACAGATCTGTGCACGTTTGGAGACACTGGGACGGTCGACCGGACCGGTCGACCGGACTGAGAGCAGTCTGCTCTCTGTTTGTTTCGGTCGACCGGTATCTGACAACGGTCAAAAATTGACCGTTGGGCGGTCGATCGGGCGGTCGACCGGCAGGGTATTTCTGACAGTTCTGCTGCCAACGGCTATTTTTTGGATTAGCCTATAAATACCCCATTTGCAAGAGTTTTTCTCTAAGAATTTTTGTGCGAATTTTTACATACTCTCTGGTGTTTTTACAGCAATAAAAAGAAGTTTTTGAGCTTGATTTGAACAATCTATTTGGTGTTTGTGTTAGGGTTTGGAAAATCAAAGAAAGGGTTTTTGGGAAAAGATTTTGATTGAACTTCTCTATCTTAGTTTCAGTTTTCCCAAGGATTTTTCTTTGTGATTTCTGATTTCCATTCCTTTGGTTTTCTCCACACTTGAGCAAAAATCTACTATCTTTTCTATAGGATCTTTGTGTGTGGGAAAAGAGATTGTTTGTGGTTGTTGTTGAACCACCAAGTTGTAAACCCTCTACACTTTGCTTTGTGCTTTTCCCTCTTGGGTTGAGGAGGTTGTTTGTGCAAGTAGTTTGTATCCCTCAAGTTGTGAGGTGATCCTTGCTTGGTTTTGTGCTAATCCCTCGGGTTGTGAGGTGATTGTTTGTAGGCTTGGAGTTGTGCCTCAAGGAGGAGGTTGTGTTTGTAAGGAGAGGAGTTGGGTACTCCTTGTATTGTGATTGTCCCAAATCCTCGGTGGAGGTTCCCTTTGTGGGAGTCCTTTGTGGACAAGCTAGTGGACTTAAAATCCTTCTGGGTGAAGGCGGGTATGTAGAGCTGGGTGCTCGAACCTCGAAACATATCTTGGCGTTTGCGCTTGTTCATTGACTTTTATTCTCTCTCTCTCTTTACTTTGTGCCTTGCATCTATTCATATTGCTCATACATACTTATATGCTTGGCTTGGTTGTGTGCATCTCTTGTTGAAATTACAAATTAGTTCTTAATTCCGCATTAAGTTCACTAGATTAGCTATATCACCTATTCACCCCACTCTAGGTGACTTTTCAATTGGTATCAGAGCTAGCGCTCCTGATATTTAGGTTTAACCACCTAGGAGTGAGATCTTGGTTTGCTAATCTTCATTTGTGTTTTCATTTGCACACATTTAGTTTGCACTTATGGCTAGCCCTCCTATGTTTGATCATTTTAGACTTGATACTTGGAAGGCTAATATGACTAAACATTTAAAAGACCTAGGACATCCAGTTTATCAAGCCATTACCATAGAATCCCTCTCAAATAGTAGCAAGCATAAGAAGGCCAATGCATTAACACTTAGGGCACTTAAAGCATCTCTAAATGAACATTTATTACATGTTTTTGATCGTTATGATTCGGCTTTTGTAGTTTGGAGCATCTTGACTTCTCCCGAGCTTCCAAGGATTATCAACAAGATGAGGAGATCTAAGAGAGAAAAGTCCGAAGAGCAATGCCTCATGGTCCAAGGGAAGAACTCCCTTGAGGTACAATCGGATTCTCAAATAGATGATAGCTCTAGTTCCTATTGTCATGGATGTTTTGAAGTTCAAACTTTAAATATGGAACTTGTTCAAAAGCTTGAGAATTTGTTAGAAAAACATGATTTGTTGAAAGATGATAATCTTGTTTTAAAAAATGAATTAAAGGATTTATACTCTAATTTTGAATTGATGTTGCAAGAGAAGGAAGAGATTGCAAGTGAATGTGACTCACTTAAATCTCAACTCGAACTTGCTTTAAAGGAAAATGAATTTTTGAAAAACAAAAATGATTGTGATGATGTTGTAAAGCACAATGAGATCTTATCTTCAAATTAGATCTTGTTTTTAAAGAAAATGTTACCTTGAAAAATGAAATTGATTTCATAACAAAAGAATTGGATTTGGTTTTGAATAAAAATAAATCTTTGCAAAATGATATTGATATTCATGTTTGTCATGCTAGTGTAGCTTCTACTTCTTGCACACCTATAGCATGTCCCACTTTATCTTCTAGCATTGAAAATGATATAATTGTCTTGAAGAAAAGTGTTGATAGTTTGGGCTCCACTTTGAGCCATTGTGTCATGAATCACTCACGTTTGGAAACCTTGGTTCGCAAGAAACAAGTTCCAACCTTGCATGCACACCCATCACGGCATACACATGCTTTTCATGATCATCACCATCATATGTATGCTCACGTGTACACATGTACACACTGTGGTCGAAAAGGCCACCTTGCTAGATTTTGTTATGATCGCATTTATCATGAAAATTTAGCAACTAATCTTGTTTGGGTTAGGAGAGATACTAACCCCCGTGGACCCACAAGAAAATGGGTACCAAGATCCACCTCTTTGATGTTTGATGTAGGTGGAGGCTCTCGCATAACGTGAGAGTGTTGGTGCCTTGAGATGGATGCATTCTAAGCTAAAAGGAGAACCATTTGGATGCTTCACTCTCAAGGAGATTAGGTGGGAGGACCACCGGGTGTTTTGGAGACATGGAGAGTTGCCCCTTCGGTTTTGGTAACAAATCCCTTACTCCATTTAGTATTTACATGCTTTTTACATTCATTTTTTTTGGCATGTTGTGTTTTGTTATGCTTGTGCCATGTTCATTAGAATAGTGCTATACATGTTTAGTTACTTGAGCACCTATATCTTATATGGATCTATATTTAGTGTTCTCACATTATTTAAACTAACATGTATGCCCTAGATCTAATGCACATGCATATGCATTATGACCATTTGGATGTTTATGATTTTGTTCTTATTGAATCATGTTTCATTATTTCATGATTAGTATGATATTTGCCATGTTTATTAGATTTATGTTTTACATGATTAGTTATTGAGACACCCATGTTTAGTATGGACCCATATTTTGTGTTCTCTTTATGTTTTAGTTATCATGTTTATCATAGGTTTAATGCACATGTTTTTGTCATGCAAATCATATGGTTGACCATGATTTCTAATTTAGCCACATGTTTTGATCATGTATTTTATGATTCTTATAGCATGTGGATTTACATAATGATCATTTTTAGAATATTGTTGATTTATGACTCGTTTTATGCTTAATGATTTGGATATATGCTTAGATGTTAGTTTTCATTAAAACTAGGATTTATACTTGTACATAAAATGGGCCACAAATAAACCTTTATATATGTTTGTGCTTGGATGCCTATTTGTACCCATTAGATGTTCTAGTATAGTCTAGTTTTGATGATTCATGCATTCAAACATGTATTCCTATTTTTGATGTGTTTTCTATGATTAGATGTTTTCACTTCATGTATATGTCTAATTTGCCAAACCATAAGATATACATGTATGCCCCTTGAGTCATTTGCTTTTCATGCAAATCTATATTTTGGACTCAATTGTGTTTAGGGATATGTATGTATACTTTTGTTTTGTCAAAACATACATATGCCTTGGAGTTTGATTTGTTATGATGATTGATTGGTATTCAAATTCTGCATTATTATATCGCATTTCTCACAGTTTTAATGAATAAATAGTCGTCTAAATCGTGTTTTGGTTAATTGCAGGTAAATCCAAAGTCCAAGGGCAAAGATGGAATAAGAGGCTAATTCAGCACAATTTATGCTAATTAATCCCGCAATTACTTGGAGGCCAAGCAAAGGATTTTCTAGAACATGCATTGTACCTAGACTCCTGAGCTGTCAGACGAATATTCGGGCGAAAGTACCAGAAAAGGGGTATATCTGGAAGCCGCTAGAAGCCAGACAAACGCGTGAACGAAATCCAGAGACACGATTCCCTAGGATTGCCGCAAATCCATGGCATTCCTTGAGATTCTGCGGCAATCCTAGGGAGCCACGCGTCGATTTTCGACGCGTGGCTCCGTCTCGTCTTCTGGATCCTTCTGAGCCCTATAAATAGCCCTGCAGAGAGCCCAAACGCGAGCAGTCTTCATTTTTAAGAGTAGATCTAGATTTTAGTGTAGTGTAGGTGAGAGTTCTTCATTTTCTTGTATTTTCTTTTCTTTTTCTTAGATCATTGTAGTAAGGCTGAGTGATTCATAGAGAGAGATAGTGAGGGATTGATGTAATAGAGAGTGACACTCTATGTAAAGGTGCCTCCTTTCTCTTCTATTGTAATCTCCTTCATCTTCTACATGATGTTTTGTTGCTAGTTTTTCTTCTCATGGCAATCTAACTACTAACCACTAACCTATCTAACCACTTACTTGATAATCCACATGAATCGGGTTGCCTCTACAAGGCCTTGTTCTTGCAATAGCCATTGATGGCCAAAGATGATGGGTTCTAACATCTAACTTGCTAACTTGCTAACTTGCTAACCAAGCTAACTCTCTTTTACTTCATGCTCTTTTATTTCTAACATCTAACTTGCTAACTTGCTAACCAAGCTAACTCTCTTATTTCATGCTCTTTTATTTCATGCTAGTAGTGTAATGAGTGATGCTTGTAATAGCTTGTTCTTGTTGCAATGTTGTGATTGTTATGAACCAACCATGAGCCATGCTTTGTATTGCTTCTTGAAGATAAGGATTGTGATGGCCGAGGATCAAAATGTGAGGCAACTATCTCGAAGAGGTTAGTATGGTTAGTGGAGTACTTAGTAGTTAGTAGCCATGAGTTTTCTTTTACCTTTGTTTTAGAAATCGTTTTCAAGTTCCTCTTCTTATTTTCTTATCGACGTTTTCATCGCTCTCCTCACCTACCACATGCTTGTTTTCATTTTCTTCTCTTTTTCATTCTTTCAACATAGAAGAATTGTTAACATCTGACGTGACTAGAGACTGTTAATGCTTCTATCGCCTCCCTTCCCTGTGGATACGACCCGTTAAAGCCAATGCTATAACGGAAGTATCGAGGGTATACTAAGCACATTCAAGCTTTTCATTTGATTTCACAAATACACATTTTTAGTGTTTTTCAAGTGATTGTTATACATATTTGCATATTTTACCACTTTCATACTATGCATATTGTAAATAAAATGTGATTTTTAACCCCTTTTCTCTCTATTTTTACAGGTCTACAACTTAAAAGAGAAAAAGTCCATTAATCACTTTAATTAGCAATAATTAAAGAGATTAAATCCATAAGCCCAAAAGAGCCCAAGATTTGAATTTGGATTCAGTTGAGATCCGCGCGCCAATTGGATCTTCCAGAAGGCCACGTGGATAACCACCTAACAACCAAATCACAACAGAAAATCTGGGCTCAACGGCCCAGATTTTGCCGCCAAAACTGGGGATTTCCCGCGTATCTGCGGCGGTTTGAAGGCAGTTGGTTGCGCCAACGGCCAGGGCTCTAGATCCTTCTCATGGATGGCTATAAATAGAAGACCAGGGTCTGTGCGAAAGAGCAGAGAAGAGAGAGAAGAAAATAGGGGAAATTCTTGTATTTTGTTTTCTCCTAGGATTTTAGTCTTCATCTTCTTCCTCCTAGAGATTTTGACAAAGTGAGAAAGAGAGTGCTGTTTGAAAGCTTGTATCAAGGAAGTGACATTCTTGTAGGCAAGGATTAATCAAAAGAACTCCATTCTTCTCTTTGCAAGCTCTAGTATGTTCTACTTTACTTTGCTTTAATTTCTTGCTTTGATTTTAGTTCATTTCTATTGCTTTAGTTCTAATTGCTTTACATCATGAATAGTTGCTTTGTTTCTAGTGTAATGGATAGCTAAGCCTGTATTGCATGGCTAGCTAAGGACTTACCTAGCTAACTTCTATCTCTTTGGATGATGCTTATCTTTATACTTGCATTGTGATAATTCTTTTACTTACCAAGGAAGTAGAGTTGCTTTCCCTTGGCAATTGCTTGTTCATACTCCATATGACTCATGTGTGCCTCATTTAGAGCCTTGTCTAGAACAAGAGCCTTTGATGGAACATGGAGATGGATCACCTATATATGCTACTTGTAAGAACAACTTCTCTACTTCAAGCTAATTTGTTGTTATGTCTTGAATGTTTGAATGAATGTTGATTCTTCGAACTTAGCATCTTTGAGTACCAATCCTAGAGTTCATCATTGAACATCTATCTAGAGAGCCAATGAATTCATATGAGGCTTCAAGCTAAGAACAAGAGAACACTCATCTTCATAACGGTAAAACACTTGAACAAACAAGCAAGATATCCCTATTGCCAATGAATCAACATGAGGCAATCAAGCATCACCATTGAGTTTAGCAAGTTAGCAATGAGGTAAAGTTAGCTAGCCATGTACCTTCTCATCTAAAGTTTTCTAACACTTTCTTTACTAGCTTTTCTTTCTTTGCAACACACTTCACCCAAGTTCTTTTGATTTCTTTTTCCATAATGCACAAATCCATCACTTCTTTTCATGTTGCTTCTTGCATTTGTGTAAATACATAGAAGACATTTCATTTTTCATTTCTTCACTCCATACCGTAACGCTTCTATCGCTAGCTCTCCCGGAGAATCGACCCGGTATAGCCATTGCTATAGCGGAGATTGGAAAGGGTATATTGATCTTTGAATACATTTGTGGAGTAAACGAGCACCAAGGTTAACTCTAAACTTTTTTTTCTTTAATTGAATACTTGTGTAATAACTCTACATTACTCTTTCCAAATCAAATTTTTGGCGCCGTTGCTGGGGAGAGCAACGGATTTTCTTTAAAGTGAAGAACTAAACGAATCTTCTTCTCTGTTGCAGGTTACAGGTTGAAGAAACAGGAACCTTTGCATTGCAGTGATATATAAGTGGACTGGGCCTCTGCTCTCGGAAGCAGAGACCAGGATCCCTCCAAATTGCCGCAAATTCTGGGTTTTTGCCGCAGAATTGCAGCAAAGAGGAGATCACTACTGACCTAATTTCTGCAGGGCTTGCTTCTCTGCAAAATACATCTGCTGCAATAATTTTTTCCTGTATTCTTCACCATACTCCTGCTTAATAATCAACAGTAAAAAAATTGTTGCAAAGTTAAAAAATTGTTTAGACATTTGCATACTAGGCACGTGTCTTTCAATTCCTTTACTTTTACTGTTGAAGAGTGCTGGAGACAAGGTACGTAAGCATAGCATATAGACTAGGACTCACTCTTTGTTTGATTTAATTACGCTTTGAGTGAACCTTGTTTGTTGATATCGTACACTTGCACAAAGAAACTTTAAGGGCAAATCCCATACAAAAGATAAGGTGGGGATTTTATCACCCCTTCCTTAGCCCAAAAACCATTTTCCCACGCACTCACAATCCTAAGCTTCTAATTAAAAATTGCTAGACGTTGGCCCTAGGGACATCCGGACTCACTTAGGAGATTATCCTAAGGGGAAAAAGTGTTGGAAAGTGACTTTTGTAAAATCAGTGTCTAGGAAAGGGGCTGAGGGCCGAAAGCCCGAAGGTTGCTGGTTACTTAATTAAGGAACGTCTCTGACGGAAAACCTCCCACCAACCTTACCCTTCCCTGGCTGATTTGCTTATAGTCAAAGTCTACACCAAACCTCCTGTGGACGATCTAAAGTTAAGAGTCGTCTAGGTCCAGGAAACCTAGAAAGCTTGGATTGATTTTTTTTCCTTTTTCTTGATTGTTATTTTTTCATTTTCCGCCTGTGTGAAAGGTGCACGTTGATTGTGTAATTGTATGCAAGAGCGGTATCGAGATCCGAATTCTGCTAGGCTTGTAAGAACTTCTACACTGCCACATACACCACCACTCGACACAATCATGACCACCAACGTTTCGTTGCAGGACAAGTTCTATCCAATTCGCACATCACTTCCATCGTGCATTCTCCTCCCAAACACAAATGGAAATAACTTTGAGTTGAAGCCCCAGTTCATAAACACACTTCCACGATTCCATGGCCTTGAATCTGAGGATGCGTACTTCTTCATCCGAGAGTTTGAAGAAGTATGCCTTATGATGAGAATTTCCCAGTTGACCGAGGATGCTGTCAGACTTAGGTTTATACCTTTTGCACTTAAGGATATCGCTAAGAAGTGGCTTTATAATCTCCTAGTTAGCTCAATTTCTTCTTGGGATGATTTCGTTAAGGTCTTTCTTAAAAAGTTTTATCCTATCCATAAGACAGCCCTTATGAGGAAGAATATAATGCAATTCAAACAAGAAGCCAATGAACCGTTTTGGAAGTACTTTGAGCGCTTCAAAGACCTAGTAGCCCTGTGTCCCCATCACGGTATAAAAAAATGGCGCCAGTGCCAGATTATCTATGATGGGCTTGATTATCAGACTAAGACGCTCCTTGAAACCATGTGTCAAGGAGAATTCTTAAAGAAGGATGAAGATCAGGGTTGGGATCTTTTTGAGGCCTTAGCGGAAAAGACAGTCCAGTGGGAATCATGTACTGAGAAACCTACACCCACAAATTCCAGAACCGGTTTACACTCTATAGAATCCTCGATAGCTGCAGAAGCTAAGATAACTCAGTTGATGAAGAGGATTGAATTGCTAGAGTCCAGGGAAAATTCTTCTGTTAATCAGGTCAATCCAACACCTGTTGTTAATCCAGGTTGTACCTACTGCCATGATCTGAATCATCTGTTTGAGGAGTGTCCAGTTTATCAAACTCAAATGTTTCAGGAGAGTACAAATGCCACGTACACCAGACCCGCTTACAATCCTTACTCCAAAACCTATAATCCGGGATGGCGAAACCATCCGAATTTCTCTTGGAGTCAGTCTGGCCCTGAGCAGCCGAGACAACCATTTCCACAACAATACCCTGCTCAGTCTCATCCACAGACTTACTATCAGAACCCACCAAATGTTCATTCATACCAGAGTCCACCCAGATTCTAGTCATATCAAAATCCTGTGCCATATCAAGGAAATTTTCAGCCCCAATTTCAGCATCATCCACCACCCAATCCTTCAGACAAAAGAATTTCTGATTTGGAGAAAATGATAGAGACCTTATCTAAGAACCAAGCTTCAATGATGAACAATCAGCAGCAGGACATGAACAAATTGCAAATTCAAATAGGGCAGTTGGCTAACTCTTTGACTGAAAGACAAAAAGGAATGCTACCTAGCCAACCTGTGCCCAATCCCAAAGCCCATTTTCCTCTGCACGAAGTTGAAGACTTGGGACCCAGCCAATGCCAAGCCATTCAAATCCTTAGATCTGGAAAGCATGTAGATAACAAGGTTTCAAATCAGTCTCCCAAATCTGTGCCAATGCCACCACCTTCTGTTCCAGTACAACCCATGCAAGATAGTCCTTCATCAAGCACACAACCATCCACTTCTCAGTCAAAAGGAAAAGAGAAAGTTGATGAGCAAACATATAAGCCTGTTGTCCCATTCCCAAATAGGCTTACAAATCATAAGATGAATGCTCACATGGAGAAGATAAGAGAGATATTCAACCAAGTACAAATCAATGTCCCTCTCTTAGATGCCATTCAACAAGTCCCATCCTACGCCAAGTTTTTGAAAGAAATGTGTACTAAAAAGAGAAAAGCAAATGTCCCTAAAAAAGTCTTTTTGGCTTCCAACATAAGTGAACTGCTCAATGGTCCGATCCCTGTGAAGTACAAAGATCCAGGGAGCCCTACCATTTCTTGTATCATAGGGCAGACCACCATAAATAGGGCTTTGCTAGACTTGAGTGCGAGCATCAATCTTCTCCCCTTTTCCGTATATCAGCAGTTAGGGTTAGGCAACCTTCGTCCAACCCAGATGACTATCCAATTGGCTGACCGCTCTGTAAAGATTCCAAAGGGGGAAATTACAGATGTTTTGATACGGGTCGGGAAATTTATTTACCCCGTGGATTTTGTTGTTCTTGAAACACAGCCCGTACAAAATCACAGAGCGCAAATACCCGTCATTCTCGGACGTCCTTTCTTAGCCACCGCAAATGCAATAATCAATTGTAGAAATGGATCGATGCAGTTAACGTTCGGAGATATGACGAAAGAGGTGAATGTCTTCCATCTGGGGAAGCAGCCAAGGGATGTGGACAATGATTCCTTTGAAGTGAACTTGATTGAGGGTTTGACCAGTGAACATGTGGACGAGGTGGAGTATGAGTCTGAAGAGGAGTTTGAGTTGGAGTCGGATGACTTCAACCTGGATCAGATTGTTGGATCAAATGTTGAACGGACCACTAATTCCACCCCTATTCTTCCCTTGCACCATGAGCAACCTGTGATAGATCCGGTACCTTCTTCTGAGCTTAAGGCTCTTCCCGATCATCTCAAGTACAAGTACTTGGATGAGAAGGAATCTTTTCCTGTAATCATCGCATCCAATCTTACTGAACAACAAGAAGAAGACCTTCTGACTGTGTTAAGGGAAAATAGAGAGGCCATTGGTTGGACCATGGCTGATATCAAGGGGATTAGTCCTTCCATTGTCCAACATAGAATTCATCTGACGGAAGATGCTAAGCCTAAACGAGACCCACAGCGTAGACTTAACCCCATTATGCAAGAAGCTGTTAGATCTGAGATTTTGAAACTATTAGACAATGGGATTATCTATCCGATATCTGATAGTCAATGGGTAAGTCCAGTTCATGCTGTGCCTAAGAAAGCTGGATTTACGGTGGTAGAAAATGAGAATAAAGAATTGATACAAACACGTCTTCCAACGAAGATTCGAGTTTGTATTGATTACAGGAAGTTGAATACCGCCACACGTAAAGACCACTTTCCACTTCCATTTATTGATCAAATGCTGGAGAGATTGGCGGGACACGAGTACTATTATTTCTTGGATGGATATTCAGGATATAATCAGATCCCAATTGCTCCCGAAGACCAAGAGAAGACTACCTTCACCTGTCCCTTTGGAACATTTGCTTACCGAAGGATGCCTTTCGGTCTATGTAATGCTCCTGCAACTTTTCAACGTTGCATGTTGAGCCTCTTTTCGGACATGGTGGAGAAATTTTTGGAAATTTTTATGGATGATTTTTCGATCTATGGGGATTCCTTTGAGCAATGCTTGTACCATTTAAAGTTGGTGTTACAACGCTGTATGGAGAAAAATTTGACACTTAACTGGGAAAAGTGTCATTTTATGGTCAAGCAAGGAATCGTGCTGGGGCACAAGGTATCAAGAATAGGAATCGAGGTAGACAAGTCCAAAGTGGAAGTCATAACAAAGCTCACTGAACCGAAGTGCTTAAAGGACATTAGATCATTCTTAGGGCACGCCGGTTTCTATAGGCGATTTATTCAAGAGTTTAGCAACATTGCAAGACCCTTGACAAATCTCTTAGGAAAGGATGTACCCTTCATCTTTGATGAGGAATGTCAAAAATCATGGAAGGAGCTTAAAAGTAGACTTGTCTCTGCACCGATCATATCTGCACCAGACTGGACCAAACCTTTTGAGATTATGTGTGATGCCTCAGACTTTGCTATAGGCGCTGTTTTAGGGCAGCGTATTGATAATAGGCAACACGTAATCTATTATGCTAGCAGAACGCTGAATGATGCCCAACTCAATTACACAACTACTGAAAAGGAATTTTTAGCGGTTGTCTTTGCGTTGGAGAAATTTCGTCAATATCTGCTAGGGTCCAGAACTGTTATTTTCACTGATCACTCCATCCTAAAATACTTGATGCAAAAGAAGGATACTAAGGCAAGACTGATTCGATGGATACTTCTTTTGCAAGAGTTTGATTTGGAGATTAAAGATAAAAAGGGCGTTGAGAACGTGGTAGCTGATCATTTGTCGAGAATCCCAAATGCACCTAAGGAGAATATACCGATTAATGATGATTTTCCCGACGAGCACATTTTTGAGATATGTGGAGAGCCCTGGTATGCTGATATAGTAAATTACCTTGCTACCAGGCAAATACCTTCTCATTGGTCAGGACAAGAAAAACACCATTTTCTGCGCCAAATGCGGTTCTTCTTTTGGGATGAACCATATTTATTCAAATACTGTCCTGACCAAATCATACGTAGATGCCTTCCTGAGGATGAACATCAGAGCATTTTGACATTCTGTCACAAGTTAGCTTGCGGTGGACATTTTGGTCCACGGAAAACTGCTGAGAAAGTACTTCAGAGTGGATTCTACTGGCCCACTCTCTTTAAGGATGCATATAATTTCTGCAAGCTTTGTGATAAGTGTCAAATGACGGGTCGTATCACACAAAGAGACATGATGCCCCTCACACCCATCTTGGAAGTCGAAATTTTCGACCTCTGGGGCATCGATTTTATGGGACCCTTTCCTCTGTCCTACGGTAACCAATACATTTTGGTAGCCGTAGATTATGTTTCCAAGTGGGCTGAAGCAATTCCAACACGGACGAATGACAACCATGTTGTCATTAAGTTTTTAAGAGAAAACATCATCTCTCGCTTCGGAGCCCCCCGTGCGATAATAAGCGATAATGGGAGTCATTTCTGCAATAGGGCTTTTGAAGCTTTGATGCGAAAATACTCTATTACTCACAAATTGTCCGCGGCTTATCATCCTCAAACCAATGGGCAAGTTGAAGTCACGAATAGACAGATAAAACTCATTTTGGAGAAAACTGTAGGACAGAACCATAAGGATTGGTCCATCAAACTCACTGATGCCTTATGGGCATACAGGACCGCTTACAAGACTGTCCTCGGTATGTCTCCATATCGAGTTGTATTTGGGAAACCTTATCACTTGCCTGTTGAATTAGAACACCGAGCTATGTGGGCTTTAAAGCAGCTGAACTTGGATTTGGATAAAGCCGGTGTTCTACGGAAGTTGCAGTTATCTGAGCTTGAAGAGCTGAGAAACGAGGTATATGATAATGCTCGGATCACTAAACACAGAACCAAGCTTTTTCACGATAAATCCATTCACCGAAAGATTTTTGTCGTAGGACAAAAGGTTTTGTTGTACAATTCACGACTCCACCTTTTTCCTGGTAAATTGAGAACCAGGTGGTCAGGACCATTCATTGTTCAAAATGTCTTCTCCCATGGTGCGATTGAGATTCTTGACTCGAATAATGGCAACAAATTCACTGTGAACGGTCAACGTCTTAAGCCATTCTTTACCACTGATCCCGTGTCACACGAAGTTCATGAATTGGGTCTTTGTGACCCAGTTTATTTGTGACAATTCCATCTATATAGTTTCCCGTGTATTTTCCTGAATATCATTTTGGGACCACACTTGTAAATAATTTTCTTTTACATTTTTTTTTTAGGGATTTTTGTTTCACATTCCTAGGATTTTCTCTTCCCTAGGATTCCTTTCATTTCCAAACTCCTTTGACCTAGAGTTGTAAATATACCTTTGACCTAGGATAAATTTGGAAATCCCATTTTTTACCTACCCCTATAAATACTCTCCTCACCAACTCTTTCTCCCTCAAACGCAGACTCCCTTTCAAATCTGAGAACCTCCTTCAAGAGCCGACCTTTGCCAACTTTCCCCTTCACCAGACTCCTCTGTTCTGCCGCAAAAACCCACTTCCAGCCGCAGATCCACCGCACTCCGGCCACCTCTGGTGCCCAGAAAAATTCTGCCTGGCTGATTTCTACTTCCAGTGGCAGATCCAGAGCAACTCTTCTCAATTCTGTCTCGGGTGCCTTCTGCACAACTGTTTTGGATTTTCCCCCACGATCTCCGGGGGTGGTTTGCATTTTCCTATCTCAAATCCTTTGCTTTACATTCCATTAGCATATATGGCACCGAATTTGTATGTGGAAAGGGGTTTTATATACTTTTGAATGATAGTAGGGGGTATGGGCACATTTTTGTGGATAGAATACATGCTTGGAATTGGTACTCTTTGGTCTATGATAACAATGAGCACGATGCATACTATTGCCCTGATCTTGTCACTACCTTTTACAATTCAATTGATCAAGCATCTGTGAATCATGACACGTACCAATTTGTATCTCACATGCCATTCGGTGATATCTTTGTCACCATCCCACTTATTGCTGAAATCACTAATGTCCCCAGTCATCCCCACAATACCGACCCCTTACCATTGGTAGATTATATGCCCATCATGGGGGTCCGTTGTACAATTCAGGACCGTGGGCTCAAAGTCAACACAACCTTTCGAAATGTTCATTGCATTGGACGCTGGGTCTAACGCAACATTTTTGGGATTGAGCACCAATCTTCCTTTAACAGACCCGTGTTACAGGTAATCCATGATTTAATGACACATAACCACACGGTCTGTTTGAATCGGGCCATCTTCCGTGCCATTCTTGACAATTCCTCCCGCACTCGGGGTGCAAAGCATTCCCATGCAATCTTAATCACACGTCTGTGTAAACAATTCATCTCAGACGCTGTCTTTACTACATTTGACCGCATGCTTGCTACTGTAGAGAGACCCACAAGCTCATATAATGGTTGCTTACACGCACTTTGGACACCTATTGCTCAGCCTGAAAATGAACCTGTGGAGCTTGATTCGGAGGAGAGTTTAGAAGAAATTGATGAGCCTCAATTTTGGAGGCAGGAACCCCCTACTGATTCACGAGCCTTCATGTCCACTATCTGGAAAGGCATGAAGAAGATTTTCAAGGGCATGTCCGGCTTAGGAAGAGGGTAGAGGAGCAATCCTCTCGGTTACGTAGTATGGAGGCCGCGTTGAGAAGATCACAATCGGCTGGACCTAGCTCCACCGCGGGTCCTAAAAGACAGAGGGAGTAGTTTTGTCCTTTACCTATTTCATGCATCATTTCATATTGCATGCATTGGGGACAATGCATGAGATAGGTATGGGGGGTAGATACTAACATAGGATTTTTCATTTTTTTTAGGCCTTTTATTTTTAGGATTTTTTTTTAGGCCTTTTATTTTTTAGGATTTTTTCACTTTCTTTTTAGGTTTTACTTTTTCTTTTAGATTTTACCTTTCTTTATAGATTTTCCACTTTCTTTTTAGATTTTACTTTTTCTTTTAGAAAAATAAAAAAAATATAAAAATATAAAAAAAAACAAGAAGAAATTCTTTGATCCATGTTTAAAGAATCAAACTTGAAATTTAGGGATTAAGGAAGCTCTAAATTAAGATTTCTAATTATAAGTTGAAAAGAGGAGTTTTGTTAGATTTTTAGGTTAAGTAATAAAGGATTAGAAAAATTACTAGATTTTAATTCTTTCTTTAGATATAAACATTAAACATATTGAAGGATTAATCAAAGACTTCGTGATTTTATTTACACATATATAATAAAAAATAAAAAATAAAAATAAAAGAAAAAAAAGATAATAAATACTTAGCCACTAACTAAGCTGGTTAGCCGTGCCTCAAGAAGCATTGCCGATCACGCCTAAAGGTGGTTAAGTCCTTAAATTCCTTCGTGGCCTTTTTTACTCGAGACCTTAAACTCGAGGGATGTTTTCTCATCTGGTGCCCTAAGACCATCTGGTTTGGGAGTGATCGGTTAAAGGCTCGATACAAGGGTAAACTAGAAAGCCTAAGGATGCTAAGGAAATGTAAATAAATAAACATAAATAAAATAAAAAAAAGAAAAGAAAAAAATATATGTATATAAGTAAATAAATAAACTTAGTCTAAGAAAAATCCTTCATATTTATAAATGTATATATCTTAGGATTGATGCAAAATCCGGTTTTTGATCTTTTCCCTAAAATCTTAACCTAAGCTGAAAACAAAACTCCAAATAGACACTTATAAGAAGAATGAAAAGTTTAGAGTAACCTGAAACCTATAGATCAAGTTAGAATCTTTAAAACATGGATCAAAAATTTCACTAACCTTTTTATTTTTCTTTATGGATTTTGTGGGTGCAATCCGCTGAAAACCCTCAGGAGACAACACTCCTCCTCTAGGGTAACCTAGAGGTTTAATGGCTTGTTGCACGTGCTCAGTGCAATCGTGTCACCTACGAAAGTGGTGTAATAAATTAGTTAGGATTTTCTTTTTCTTTCTTTTTCTTTCTTTTTTGCTCGAGGACGAGCAAAGCTAGGTATGGGGGTGTGATTGTTATACATATTTGCATATTTTACCACTTCCATACTATGCATATTGTAAATAAAATGTGATTTTAACCCCTTTTCTCTCTATTTTTATAGGTCCACAACTTAAAAGAGAAAAAGTCCATTAATCACTTTAATTAGCAATAATTAAAGAGATTAAATCCATAAGCCCAAAAGAGCCCAAGATTTGAATTTGGATTCAGTTGAGATCCGCGCGCCAATTGGATCTTCCAGAAGGCCACGTGGATAACCACCTAACAACCAAATCACAACAGAAAATCTGGGCTCAACGGCCCAGATTTTGCCGCCAAAACTGGGGATTTCCCGCGTATCTGCGGTGGTTTGAAGGCAGTTGGAGCCCGGATTTTGCGCCAACGGCCAGGGCTCTAGATCCTTCTCATGGATGGCTATAAATAGAGGACCAGGGTCTGTGCGAAAGAGCAGAGAAGAGAGAGAAGAAAATAGGGGAAATTCTTGTATTTTGTTTTCTCCTAGGTTTTTAGTCTTCATCTTCTTCCTCCTAGAGATTTTGACAAAGTGAGAAAGAGAGTGCTGTTTGAAAGCTTGTATCAAGGAAGTGACATTCTTGTAGGCAAGGATTAATCAAAAGAACTCCATTCTTCTCTTTGCAAGCTCTAGTATGTTCTACTTTACTTTTCTTTAATTTCTTGCTTTGATTTTAGTTCATTTCTATTGCTTTAGTTCTAATTGCTTTACATCATGAATAGTTGCTTTGTTTCTAGTGTAATGGATAGCTAAGCCTCTTTTGCATGGCTAGCTAAGGACTTACCTAGCTAACTTCTATCTCTTTGGATGATGCTTATCTTTATACTTGCATTGTGATAATTCTTTTACTTACCAAGGAAGTAGAGTTGCTTTCCCTTGGCAATTGCTTGTTCATACTCCATATGACTCATGTGTGCCTCATTTAGAGCCTTGTCTAGAACAAGAGCCTTTGATGGAACATGGAGATGGATCACCTATATATGCTACTTGTAAGAACAACTTCTCTACTTCAAGCTAATTTGTTGTTATGTCTTGAATGTTTGAATGAATGTTGATTCTTCGAACTTAGCATCTTTGAGTACCAATCCTAGAGTTCATCATTGAACATCTATCTAGAGAGCCAATGAATTCATATGAGACTTCAAGCTAAGAACAAGAGAACACTCATCTTCATAACGACAAAACACTTGAACAAACAAGCAAGATATCCCTATTGCCAATGAATCAACATGAGGCAATCAAGCATCACCATTGAGTTTAGCAAGTTAGCAATGAGGTAAAGTTAGCTAGCCATGTACCTTCTCATCTAAAGTTTTCTAACACTTTCTTTACTAGCTTTTCTTTCTTTGCAACACACTTCACCCAAGTTCTTTTGATTTCTTTTTCCATAATGCACAAATCTATCACTTCTTTTCATGTTGCTTCTTGCATTTGTGTAAATACATAGAAGACATTTCATTTTTCATTTCTTCACTCCATACCGTAACGCTTCTATCGCTAGCTCTCCCGGAGAATCGACCCGGTATAGCCATTGCTATAGCGGAGATTGGAAAGGGTATATTGATCTTTGAATACATTTGTGGAGTAAACGAGCACCAAGGTTAACTCTAAACTTTTTTTTCTTTAATTGAATACTTGTGTAATAACTCTACATTACTCTTTCCCAATCAATGATTTTCGTGTCATTGAGAAAATTTCCTTTAGTAATGAAGATTTAGTTTTTCTAGTGTTCATATTTTAAAGGAATTTCAATCGAGCTTGATTGTCCATTTTCATGATGATATGTTTCACACAACACTTGTACACTCACCCTATTTAATGTTTTCTCGTGATTTAGTTTTCATGAGTACAATTTGTGCTATATGGATTTTGAGTGTTTTAATGTCATGTGATTTACATGTATTTTCATGAAAAACATTTTTTGTTATTCCTCACTTGAAGGATTACGTGCTAGTTTTCAATTTTCATACAACTAGTTCGTATTCTTCAATTTGGTAGAGTTTTTCAAACAAACTATAATTCCAAATCTATTTTTAAAAACCCCTACCATCGATGGGCGGTTGGATGGGAGATCATGCTCATGTATGCTTTATAATGAAAATCATTTTAAACTTGAACATGAAATGGGTGGTAGTTGATATGAGTCATACACTTGATCTTATTGTTGTTTTAATTGGTATCATTGAATTCTTTCAATTGGTATCAATCTTGACATCCTTTTGTATACTCATATATGTTTTGTTTTATATATGTATGTTTACACTTCATATAGTATCAATTTCAATTGGTATCTATTTCTTACATACATATATAGATGATTTATTTGTGCTTAGTATATCCCTATATCTTGAAGCACAAATTTTAGTTATGTTAAGCTTGAGTTTTTCAATTGGTATCCATATACAAGCTTTATCATAATTTTAAGATTGCTAAGCTTGAATTTTTAATGAATATCATGTTTCAATTGATTTAATTTTCAATTGGTATCTTATTTCAAGCCTATGCATATTTTCTTTTGGTATTTCATAAAGGGGGAGAAAACTCGTATTTTATATTTCAATTGGTATTTGGTTTACCATTGTTTTTGTTTCCCACTCCCTAACTTTATGATATTAAAGTAATTGGTATCATATGCTTATAATGAAAAATATCTTCTTTTGGTATCAAGATGCTATTTGTTTCCTTAAATTTGGTATCAATTTTTTATTATCTATTGCTATCAAGTTTACATTACTTGTTTTCATTTTGATATAAAATGTTATTTTGTTTCAATGTCTTGTTTTATTTCAAATAAGATTTGGCATTTCTCAAAGTTTGTTATTTTCAATTAATATCATATTGACTTTGGTTTTACCCCTTGGAATAATTTATTGCTTCTTTGTTTTGAAGATTTAGGGGAGAAGTATTTGTTTTCATTATGTTTGTTTTTACCCCTTTGTTGATGATTGACAAAAAGGGGGAGAAGAATTTGTAGTTTATATGCATGGTTGATTTATGCATATGTTTTAGTTGGTTTTCATTAGTAATAATATGTTGGTTTCAATATTATTGTTTTATTGGTATCAAGTGCATGTTTCATTGTTTATGTTTTATTTTAATTGGTATTCAGAACATGTTTATATGTGTTTAAGAACATTCATTGCATATCTTATATGTTTTATTGTTATGCATGAGTTAAGGGGAGCTTCTTTGAAGCTTTACTTTAATCCATGCATATATAACTCCATGAGTTTTGTCATCATCAAAAAGGGGGAGATTGTTGGCCCAAAGGCCTTCCACTCTAGTTTTGATGATGATTAACTCATGTAGTTATGTGTACTAATAATCTTACAATGTTTAAGTTTCAGATATTTAACAAGATATTAGTTGGTGAAAGCTTCCACACATCTTTCACAAGGTGATTCAAGAGCCTAAGCATCAAAGATGACATCTAGCACTCATTGGAGTCAAGCTTGGTGAATCAAGGTTTGGACCGAGTCAACTTGGAGACGGCGCTCTACAAGAAGACTTAAGTATCCCTAGTTTAGTTTGTGTTTAGAGCCTAATTGTAAAGATTAGAATAGTATGATAAATGCTCAAGTTCACAACACACACGTTTCATGTTTTGAATATTGGTTTTCGGTTTTTCGGTTTTAGGTTTAACCGATCTTGGTTTTCATGAATAGATAGATCAAAATAAGTTTACATGGTTTAATGTATATATGATTTGTTCTATATACATGCATGGTTTAATTTCCTAAACAAACTTAGTTTTGACTCCTTTATTCATGTGTTATATGCTTTGGTATTTTTGACAAAACATATTTTGGAATTAATGACAAAAACTATGATATATATTTGTTTCATGTATATTGGATTTCTATCCATATGCATCATGCCTAAATGTTGTTTAATATCATGTTTTTGTACTTGGAAGAGTTTTGGACAAAACGTATTTTCTATTCAAAATTCAAGTTTTAGAAAATACAGTTTTTGGTTTTTGGTAAAAATGAAAAGACACAAAAATAGTTCATATTGATTGATATTTGAGCTAAACTTTTTACCACATGTTTATATATCAATGCAAAATGATAAAACTATTTTTGGTGATTTTTAGAAAAGATAAAAGAATTTTTAAACATATTTCTAATTGAATTTTCTGTTCCAGGCTTCAACCAAGTCGACTAGTAACCTGACTAGTCGACTAGGGCTGAGGTCGGTCGACCGGGCCGGTCGACCGACGTGCACAGATCTGTGCACGTTTGGAGACACTGGGACGGTCGACCGGACCGGTCGACTGGACTGAGAGCAGTCTGCTCTCTGTTTGTTTCGGTCGACCGGGCGGTCGACCGGTAGCTGACAACGGTCAAAATTGACCGTTGGGCGGTCGACCGGGCGGTCGACGGCAGGGTATTTCTGGCAGTTCTGCTGCCAACGGCTATTTTCTGGATTAGCCTATAAATACCCTATTTGCAAGATTTTTTCTCTAAGAATTTTTGTGCGAATTTTTACATACTCTCTGGTGTTTTTACAGCAATAAAAAGAAGTTTTTGAGCTTGATTTGAACAATCTATTTGGTGTTTGTGTTAGGGTTTGGAAAATCAAAGAAAGGGTTTTTGGGAAAAGATTTTGATTGAACTTCTCTATCTTAGTTTCAGTTTTTCCCAAGGATTTTTCTTTGTGATTTCTGATTTTCATTCCTTTGGTTTCTCCACACTTGAGCAAAAATCTACTATCTTTTCTATAGGATCTTTGTGTGTGGGAAAAGAGATTGTTTGTGGTTATTGTTGAACCACCAAGTTGTAAACCCTCTACACTTTGCTTTGTGCTTTTCCCTCTTGGGTTGAGGAGGTTGTTTGTGCAAGTGGTTTGTATCCCTCAAGTTGTGAGGTGATCCTTGCTTGGTTTTGTGCTAATCCCTCGGGTTGTGAGGTGATTGTTTGTAGGCTTGGAGTTGTGCCTCAAGGAGGAGGTTGTGTTTGTAAGGAGAGGAGTTGGGTACTCCTTGTATTGTGATTGCCCCAAATTCTCGGTGGAGGTTCCCTTTGTGGGAGTCCTTTGTGGACAAGCTAGTGGACTTAAAATCCTTCTGGGTGAAGGCGGGGATGTAGAGCTGGGTGCTCGAACCTCGAACCATATCTTGGTGTTTGCGCTTGTTCATTGACTCTTATTCTCTCTCTCTTTACTTTGTGCCTTGCATCTATTCATATTGCTCATACATACTTATATGCTTGGCTTGGTTGTGTGCATCTCTTGTTGAAATTGCAAATTAGTTTTTAATTCCGCATTAAGTTCACTAGATTAGCTATATCACCTATTCACCCCCCCCTCTAGGTGACTTTTCAACTTCTTGTCCGTTGGATCCCAGATCTTGAACCATTTGATTCCCTTCTTGAAACTGACGAACACGCCCTTCTTTGCTCTTGGGTCTAACTTATCATCTTTGACATAATAATAGGCTGGACAACCAAACGCCCTTAGCAAATCATAGTCAGCAAGTATTTTTCTCGACCAAACCTCGAGAGGAGTTTTCCCCCTATCGCAGACGAAGGCAACCTGTTCACAAGGTAGCATGCGTATGCCAAAGCCTCAGCCCAGAAGTTCTTCGATAAACTGGCATTGGACAACATACACTGGACCTTCTCTAGCAAAGTCCTGTTCATCCTTTCTGCTACCCCATTCTGTTGCGGTGTCTTCCTCACTGTGAAGTGTCTGTCTATGCCCTCATCAAGATATAGCTGAAGGAAAGGATCGGACTTGTATTCTCCTCCATTATCTGAACGGAGGACCTTGATATTCCTTACCGTACTTCTCTCCAAGTTCTTCTTTCACTTCACAAATAATGCTAGGACTTCCCCTTTGTGTCTCATGGTATATACCCAACAACGCCTAGAATAATCATCAATAAACGACACAAAGTAATGGTTACCTCCAATTGATGTAGTCTTGGTAGGTCCCCAAATGTCAGTGTGAACATAGTCCAGAATCCTCTTGGTGCAATGTGTTGCTGTGCCGAACTTCACCTTGGTCTTCTTCCCGATGATATAGTGTTCATTAAATTCCAGCTTGCAGGTTCCGGCACCTTTTAGTACTCCTTGCCTTGCAAGAGTTTGCAATGACTTTTCTCCTGCGTGTCCCAGCCTCATATGCCACAGCCTGGTTGATTCTTCATCTGAACCGGTAGAAGCCGTCACTTGTCCTGTAACAGTACTACCATTCAAGTAGAAAAGATTGTTCCTGCGATCGGCCTTCAATACCACCATCGAGCCTTTGGTCATCTTAAGGACTCCTTTCTTAATTGACACCATAAGGCCCAATGACTCCAAAGCTCCAACAGAGATTAGGTTTCTCTTCAATTGAGGTACATACCTCACTTCCTTCAGTTCCCTTACCATCCCATCAAACATCTTGATTTAGATTATACCTACACCCTCCATGATACATGGATGATCATCGCCCATAATGACTGAACACCCCTCCAGCTTCTCAAAGCCAGAAAACCAATCCCGATTAGGGCACACATGGTATGTAGCACCAGTATCCAAAATTCACTCATTTTCTCCTGAGTAGCCAATGATGGGAGTAGTGACTGAGAACGAGAAAACCGATGAGTCTGAGTCTGATCCACCTGCCTGTGAGTTACTGCTCTGAGTACTAACTACCTTTGCAAGATTTGCCTCAATCTTCGACTCCTTCTTCTTCCCTTTAGCCTTTGGACAATCAACCTTCCAGTGCCCTAATTCTCTACAGAAGGCACACTGGTTCTTCTTCAGATCTCGATAACCTATCCTGGACTTCGATCTCCCTCTATCATCTTTGTCCTTCCTATATGAACCCCTGCCTCTTACTGCTAGCGCCTCTGTTGATGAGCTTAACTGAGAAGTCTGTCTCTCCTTTCTCCTCGTCTCATAATTTGCCAAAGCAGACGACACTTCATGATAGTCAAGAGTCTGTCTCCTATTTATGAAGGTTAAGGTAAATGTCTCATACTCTTCCGCAGGGAGAGAGTTCAAGAGGATTACTGTCTTGTCTTCTTCATCTATCTTGACATCCACATTGACCAAATCCGTAAGAAGCTTCGTGTAGCGATTTAGATGTTTATTCACGGAGCAACCCATCTTCATCTGAAACCCGTACAACTTGCTCTTCAGCTGTAATCTCGATTCAATACTCTTGGTCAGATATTTCCTTTCAAGGATCTCCCACAACTGCCTCCAGATATCTCATTTAATACAAGATATTTGATGTTTTATGTTAGACATGATCTAATCAAGCCACATGCAGATCGGTTCATCTTCTCCCACTCTTCTTCAGGGATTGTGCTTCGCTTCTTCTCCAGAAGTAGAGTATCCTCGAGGTTAGATACATTCAGGGCATCCATCACCTTGCACCTCCACATGCCAAAATTGTTAGTGCCGTTAAACTTCACCACGTCAATCCTCGGATGAGGATTCATGGTCCTCACTGATGTACTTTCTTCTGTCATCTCTCTAACTGGATCCTCTATGTAATGCGGAAATACCAAACGGAGCACGAAACTTAGATGAGTTTCGGACCAGATCTACTCCTCCAATGATTCCTTGAGCACTCCTCTTGTTGTTCTGAGATCGACACACGATCCCACGAACAGTCCCAACGCTGATCTGAGATCGACACACGATCTCCACCAAATCAGCAACCGATGCCCTAGAATCTCCAGATAATCCCACGACGAACCTGGAATGCTCTGATACCACTTGTTGTGCGCCAAATAACAACCGCGTAGAGAAAACCCTAGATCTCAAATGTAAAAAAATAATACCACAAACAGTAAATAACACACAAGTAAAAAAGAAGAACACAAAATCAGATTTAACGAGGTTCGGCCAATTTCGCCTACATCCTCGGGGTAAGGAAGAGAGAGTTTTTCTATTGATTAAGAAAAATACAATGTTTTCAGCAATACTAATGAAGAGAGTTTGCCTTTTTCATATACACCCCAACAAACCTAAGAAATTCGCTCATCACTTAAACAGATTTCTAACTCAGCACTTTCCCGAAACAGCCCGACCCGACTGTCGGTCGACCGGTCGGTCGACCGACCATAGGCACCGGTCGACCGTGCCTAACCGAGAGTTAGGCACTTTCAGTCGGTCGACCGGGCCGGTCGACCGCTATGCCCCGTGCATGTTCCCGTGCATGTCTGTGCACGACGGTCGACCGGACCGGTCGACCGTTCTCCTGCTGTTGCTGCTGATTCCTTTGGCTGCTGTGCTGATTCCTTTGGCGATGACATCGTCGACTTCCTCGACGACTTCCTCTCTCTTTCTACAGGCCAGACACACAGGACACAAGACCAAAGGGAAAGGACTTCACATGATGGTTGCTAAGTGAAATGATTTGCTACGATTAGGTGTGGGCAAGAACAACAAACAACAGCGAGAAAGGAGAAAAACTTTGAAGGGTTTAAAGTGCGATTAATCGATGAGACTGACTGGTGTGTGGATCAAGCAATCGGAGTCGGATTCAGGCGATTCAGGAGTCAAATTCTCTATTTTAGTGTTTCTGACGCAGTGGTAGATGCAGATCTAGGAGATTCTAATATTTGGAGAAGGTTTTCTACAATCGAAGAGGAATCGACATTGATCACAAAGATTGGGTACAAATTAGAGTTGAGACAGGCTAGTCATGACACGACGAGATCATTACGGGTGTTGGTGTTTCTAGCGTTAGTTGAGATCATTAACAATAGGACGATGAATCTGACAAATATCAATATAGAGGTGGTCTACAGTCGATAATTGATGAAAGTAAGACGATGGTGTTGTATTGGCAAGAAGTCCGATAAGGACATGGTGGTTATATGAGGACGGTTAGTCTCAAAAGGGAAGACATTGATGAAAAGGTGGGCCATACCCAATGTGATAGAAGAATGTGACAACAACAATGTTTGTATAAGGTAGGTAAGATCATGGTAAGATTTGATGGCGCTTGCATCAAAACGACGGTAGGCCTAGTAGCCTGGAAGGCGTCACCAAAAATAAGTATTAGCTGGTGGCGGCAGTGATGCAAGAAAAGTATGCAACCCAGTTTGAAAGCTACAGGAATACATGTGTGTAGTGTCACGATTGATGCATGCAAGAATTGCAACTTCATAGCTTGGAATAGATGTTACTTCAAAACATAATTTGTTTGTGAAGTAGATGACGAGAACAACGAAGTATCTCCAGGTTGTGTGGCTCATCGGATTCGAGTCAAAGTGTAGATTGTTAGAGTTGTGTCTCATATCTGGTTTAACATCCAGGCGGGCATTGTGTCCCATGTGCCTTTTGAGCTGGGATCACTAAATGGTGTGGGCTACCGCTAGGTTATGAGTAGTGTTAGGATTTTTTTTGTAGCACTTATATATAATCTCTCATAGATTAGAGGAGATGTGGTATTGGAGAGGATGTGAATCAATGAGATGAGAGAGGGGTAAGGTGAGAGAGAAACTTGGTCCTCTTGTAATTATTCCTTTCTCACAGTGAATTTCACACAATGATGTCCCATGGATGTAGGCCAAGGTCGGATGGCTGAACCATGTAAGTTTTGTGTTCTTTTTATGTTTATGACTTCTCACCTTGTGTGCGCAAAGTGTGCGCGAATTTATAATCTCATGACGTGTTAAGATCATTGGTGGAGAACTCAATCTCTAACACAAAAGGGAGACTTATCAAGGAGATAAGCCAAAGAGGGGGAGAGTACACATGAAAAATATGCACCTAAGTTAGGCTGCAAGCCCAACCTAAAGCTTAACTTCAATAGATAATCATGATTGCTAGAAATATTGGACGGCTATCCTGAACTGACTCTTTTGTAGGTTCTCTTGTTATACCTGGTTTCATTATCTTCTCATTAATGAAATAGGTGGCCATACTCCACCTTTTCCTTTGAAAAAATCATGATTGCGTGTCCAGGCTGCAAAGCAGACTATTTTTCGTTTTGATAGTTCGGAGCTTACTTGCCCAAGGATTGCTTCTCAATTATAGTTGCTTCGTAGCTGAATCTTTGATTTTGAGCATCTATGAATTTGTCAAAATAATTTAGTTACTGTTAAAGACCCTACCACTACACAAAAAATTTGAAGTTATGGTGATGATTAAGGGTATTATTTTTATATTCTAACACGCTCAAGCAGGTTGAGTATCTTTTTTATGAGTCAAAAGTTAGGCTTTTGCACAACAGTATTTTTTCAAATACTTTTTTAATTACGTGCTCTGTGGTAATTGAATCTGAGTTGCTCTGAAATCATATAAAAGACTCTAATCCTATGCCAAAACTCTAAAGTTATGATAAGAATTGAGGATATTATATTTCTATTTTAACAATTACACTACCTATTTACTTATGTTTTTAGTTTTCGTTAGTTTATATAAGAATTTAGGATTGTGGACCTCTAGGCTATTACGACCAGGCCGAAAAGAGAAGAATAAAATCAGGCTCTATTTGGTAAAATGGGCATATTATGTTTGTGTTATCCTTCATATATATATACATGTAGGAGTGTCTTTTATACGCCGGTCAAAATGGAGCAAAGATTTTCTCGACAAATGGTGGAACCAAACATCGTTCATACAATTTGGGTGTCCACCAAAAGTGGCGATAATGCGGCACTGAAGCATTTAATAGATGGTTTAACTCTAGCGGAGCTACAAGTTCATGTCAGGATATCACCCGGGTTCGGTTCACCTGTGTGAGTAACACACACATACAATAAGAAAGTCAATGTCGCGTTGACTCACGTGGATTGCACCTCTTATAATCTCTTATAATATGTGTGTGAGGTCCACACACATAACATATTATAAAAGGATCAATACACTTGTCAATACGTGATTGACCCTCTTATCATATGTGTATGTGGCTCACACACATGAACCGAACCCATATCACTCATGCAGTGCCTCTTCAACTCCTATCCCTTTAATCCAACATGGAAGTCTGCATACCGTCTGATCTCCTCATCACAAACTATTTGGAGAGGTTAGCATCTATTCAAATTAACATAATTTCCTCTATATTTCTTGATATGATATTACATTCTTTTTTTTTTTCTTTTTGGACGTTAACTTTACGATGCATCCGTGTGAGAAGAATGATATGTTTTGCAATGTTATAGTTTCCTCTTTTATTTTGTTACATATATGTAACAATCATTGTGGTATGAGCCTGTGTTTTGACGATATCTTCTTTCTGGATTTGATAACAAGAGAGAATGGGCTGCTAAGATTCTTCAGGGATTAAAAGCTAAGTAATGGCTTTATATAGTTGATTAGAGCTCTATTACGGATGAGATACAAAAGAAAACTCCACAACAAAGCTTTCATTATCAGTCACCTTATAGCCTGTTTGGTTAAGGGTGGAAGTGAGGAAGTAAGGAAGTGAGGAAGTGGTATTAGTTCCCTTTGGAACTTGGGAATTGGTTAGTAAGTTTTTCAGTATTTAGATGTTGTTGGGAAGTGTGGTTTGGAAAATGTTATGTCTTTTCCGGTGTTTGGATGGTAATGGAAAGTGAAAGTGGAAAAGTTGACCACAAAGTTGACCGCAAAATAATATTAAAATAAAAATTAATTAAGAAAATAAAAAATGGATTGTAATTAGAATGCAAGTCAGATTTACATCACCAAAAAATTAACTGCTTTATGCTATAACTTATTATAAATGAGATTTACATGACCACAAAATTAACTGTAGCACTCTGGAAGTGAGGAAATGGTTATATAAAAGAGAGAAGAAAAAAGAAAAGGGTTTTCTTATTTTCCTTTTCCGGTGTTTGGATAGATAGAGAAGTGAGCAATTATACTTTCCCATTTCCTTACTTCCGCCCACTTCCTTGCAACCAAACACACTTGCAAGAGCAAAATGGTTGGTCTCTAGAGGGCAAATTCAAGTGGCTGGCCATACTGATCAATCGTCGATATACTTTGTTTTATATATTTTCTGAGCTTAGAGGTCTTCTCCGAACCCGCATTACAAACAATCTGTGTTTGTTTGAAAGGAAATGAGGGATAACAAAAAAATTGAGCGAAAAATTATTTTTGTCGTTTGGTTGTAAAAAAAAAAAAGGAAGTAAAAGAAAAGAAAATGAAAATAACGAGCATAATTTTCTTTTTACTTTTCACTCATCTAATATAATGAGAAAATGCATAAAAGAAGATGATTGTCTTCTAAAATTGTTAATTGGACGGTCCTAAACCATGCAACTTTATCAATAATTTTTTGCAATTTTTTTTATGAATAGGTGAAAAGGGACTTTTGTCCGATCTGTAAGTGGGAAAATGGGCCAGGCTTTATACGTCCTGGATCAAATGAGTTGGGTCAGGAGATCCACAACGACCAGCCCAATTTCATGGGCCAATCTTTATATTTCATGGGCGGACTCCAAGAATGTCCCTGTATCATGTGCGCATTAATTTTTCTCTTTCTCTTGGTGCTTACGGTTAGACGTTGCCACAAGATTCCAGTGTTTATGGACGTGTTTATTTCCCGTATAAAACTTAATTGAAACAACATCACTTACTTGTGTTTGTTTGAAATTGTAAGTCATAAAATACACTTACAGCTCATTTACAATCTAAACAGATAATTTTATAATCATGCAAATCTCACTTGCAGCTCACTTCCAGCACAAGCAGCTTAATTTGGTAGTCATTCAACTCTGTATTGCAGACAGCTAATTGTAATTAGATGAATATTTTTATTATTAGATTAATCTTTTTAAATTATGAGAAATCTTTTTTAATTATTAGATTAAATTTTTTATTAATTATTCTAAAAAATAGAATTTTTAATTACTAGATTAGTGATATTTAATATAAAATTAAAAAATATTATTAAATTAGTTTTTTAATTTTGAAATCTAATATTTTAATTATTGAATTTAATAATATTTGATATTTTTATATCACCAAACAATTAATTTTGTGCTTAACTTTCCACTTAGAATTTACACATTACAAACTAAACACCGTAAAGTATAATATAATTACTCACTTATAATTTCGCACGGTCAAACTCACTTGAATAAAACACCATAAAATATAATATAATTACCCATTTATAATTTCGCATTGTCAAACTCACTTGAGTAAAACTCAAAGACAACTGTAAAATAGTTCATTACTTACGATTTTATGACTTACGGTCGCCACTGTAGCAGCCAAACAAGTCCTATGTTTGTTGGTTTATGTTCCAAAAAAGTCCGAAATGGTTTGAGTAGGGCAAGTTTGATCGTTTACACCAAGTTGATGGTAACAGTTGCTCGAGTGCTTTGAACTCTTAACTTTCATCTCTTTCCCACTTGGTGCTTAATTTCCTCTCGTCTGCAGACGCGCATCAGGGCTTTATCTTTGACACAAGGATGACTCCCTTACCAATCACATGCGATACCTTCACCTAGGAGACAAATACAGGAGAAGATGTCTTTCGCAGTTTGAATGACTTGAGAGATCTTTATGTCTGATAGTCTTCCCTGGTCCATTTCAATGCCACAGAGAGAGAGAGAGAGAGAGAGAGAGAGAGAGAGAGAGAGGGAGAGAGAGACATGAAGTGACTGATGGAATGTGTTCTTAGTTTGAGGTGACACCTTAACCAATCATAAACCTCTGGCATCTGCCCCTTGATTCCCCCCACTCGTACACAAAAATAAAGCATATGGAAAACACCCTAATTTCTTGTCACACTTACAAGACAGAAGTTGGCAAGAGTTTTGCTGGTTTTAGGGGGGCCTCTGTGTGGAGGGTACGAGAGCTGTTTGCAAACTGCAATCTCTCTCCGCTAGCTGAAACTTGAAATGGAGTGAGTGAGAAGAAACATCTGCAATTTTGGGCCATGCAGACACATTAAAGGAGGCTCTGCATTTAGCAAGCAAAGGGTACTCATGCAATTGGGTATCTATCTCTCTTTGTTGTCCCAAAATCCCAAGGCTAGGGTTTGGTTGGATTCCCCACCCACCACCCATCCCGCGCCCCCCTGTCCCTCTTGTGTCATTTCTTGAGAAAAGTAGCTGTTTGATATGCTCTTGTAAGTCACATACTTGTAGCTAAGGTAGGAATTTGCTCTTTTGGAATCTAAGTTGTACAATAAATCCAGTTCCCTTATTTGCTCTCAATATATCACATGCAATGAAGTTGATACAGTTCACTTCTAATGAATGACAAGTTTTGTTTTTTGGAGGAATTAATTTGTGGTCCAATTGTTGACTGCTTGTCAAGTTTGCATTCAAGATTAGAGTTGAGCTTTAATATTTTATCTTATTTACTTTAACTTGTTCTCCTTCATTGGAGAGCTTCACTGAAGGAAAGTAGAGGTCAACTTCATACAGATACAGGAGGGGCACTAGTACAATGACAAGAAGTTCATTTCAACAATTTTGGTGGCTTTTATATGGTCAAGGTGTTGTTGGCCCAAGGTTACAATCACCCATGTTTAGTGTATTTTGATGATTATAAAACATATTAGTTATTTGTACTAATATTGTTTATTGTTTAAGTGTGTTTCAGGATTCTAATTCTACTAGAAGGATTCTTCCCTAAAGGAAGGTGCTTTGGACTCAAGTCAACTCAATTTGGGCTCAAGAATCAAGTTTTGAAGATCATATGGTGAAAGCCCTCTTGAAAAACTTGAAGTCTTTAGAATCATGTAAGAATTAGAATGTTAAAGTTTGAGTGTTGGATATTGGCTCTAGGATACACACACACAATTTGGTTTTGTTAAAATGTGAGTCTTGTATTTAATTTTTCATGTTTTAAAAAGTTTAGGTTTCATGCCTTAAATATATATTTACATGACTCTATATTTTACAAAAATAAATACCATGTTTAGATCTTGTTTATATGCTCCTACTAGCATATTACTTAAGTTTTCTTAAAGTCAAAAATTATTTTGCAAAATTTTTCAAGTCAAAAATTCACTGTTTTTCCTGTTTCAGGCTGACCGGCCGACCGTCCGGTCGACCGGCCTTTGTGCCTGGGCGTGCACGTCTGTGCACGTCCTACGGTCGACCGGGCGGTCGACCGTCTGAGAGCAGGATTGCTCTCGGGTTTTCTGGGTCGACCGTCCGGTCGACCGCTAGAGGAAGACTGAGAGCAGGTTTGTTCTCGGGTTTTCTGGGTCGACCGGCCGGTCGACCGCCAGAAGACCCGAGCCAACGGCTCTTTGACCAGCTGAGCTGGCGGTCGACCGGCCGGTCGACCGCCAAGCCTGCTGCTGCCCAACGGCTCTTTCCTCTTTTGTGCATTTCTGAAATCTGTTTTTTGATCTGTTTTTTGGCAGACTTTTACAGGGTTTTTCAGTTCTTTTTCAGAGCAAATAAGCTCTAAATAAATTGTTTTAAACCTATTTTTCTCCCTATAAATAGAGGAGAAGACTCTCTTGCAAAACACCAAGAAAAAGCCTTAAGTTTTTCAAGTTTTTCAAAAGAGAAGAAAAGTGTTTTAAGCTCCTCATTTCCAATACTTTCTTGAGCTAGTTTTCAGTTGTGATTGTTAGCTAATATCAATTCACAACTGAGTTTTTCTCACTACGCTCCATAGAGCCAAAATTCCTTTACTCATTCTATAAGGAAATTGTAAAAGAGTGAGACATTGTAAAAGAGTTTAAGTGATCAAGTTGTGATCACTTTGGTGACTTGTGATCTTCTTCATCTTGTGGAGACACCTCTTCGGTAGAGGTTTTGTAAGTTGTGGAGCTCGGTGCTCGGGTCTTCGGTAGGCCATTGTAATCGTCCTCGGTGGATAGTGGAAACCCTTCACGGAGGTGAAGGCGGGGAGTAGAGCGGTGGCTCGAACCTCGAAACAAAATTTTGTGTTTGCGATTGCCTTGTGTCAATACTTGTTTTTAATTTCTCTTGCTCTATATTGCTTTTAATTACTTGCTTGTGATCTTGTTTCTTTCTTTGAGCTATTACTTCAAGCTTGTAATACTTGTGATATATTGTGTGCATCTCACTATTCATCCATCATACTTTGCCTTGATCGATCATATCTCATACAACAAGGTTGCATTGCGCACCTCTAACCCATTCAAGGGGAATTAGGAGGAAGGAGTTCAGAACCTCTCACGGGGTATTCGGCTCTTAGTCTTGTTTTGAGAGATCGTTGCATCATTCATCATACTTAGTTTTGAAAAAGAATCATTAGATTAGCAATTACACCTATTCACCCCCCCCTCTAGGTGTTTTTTCAATTGGTATCAGAGCTTGGACTCTAAGATTTGACTTAACAACCTTAGAGAGATCCTAATTTTGCTAATCATTTCATTCATATTCACTTAGTAAAAATGGCCGATGGAATTAAAACCCCTCCTAAGTTTGATGGACTTAACTTTCCTATATGGAAGGTTATGATGACCGTTTTCTTGCAATCTCTAGGTAGTCGAGTTGCAAAGGCCGTGATCAAACCCTTTAGTGCACCCCCCGGTGATGAATCTATTTGGTCCGAAATTGAGACTAAAGAATTTGATGCCAATGCTAGGGCTTACTATGCACTCCTTCAAGCTTTCAATGATGATGACATAACTAGAGTCATCCATTGCAAATCCGCATTCGAGATTTGGACACATTTGCTCGTCACACATGAAGGACTTCACAAGTGAAGAGGGCTAAGATTGACCTTCTTCGGTCCCAATATGAGAATTTTTGCATGCAAGAAAATGAAACCATAGATGATATGGTACAAGATTTACAAAGATCACTAATGGACTTTCTTCTCTAGGTGATGCTATCGACAACGATCAAAGAGTAAGAAAGATCATCCGGGCTCTTCCTCCTTCATGGGAAGTAAAAGCAACAACCTTGAAGGAACTCAATGACAAGGAGGAGATGGAGCTAATTGGTCTCATTGGGAACCTCAAAACCCATGAGATGGAGAGGAAAGTGAGGGAGGACATGGCTCCTTTCAAGAAGAAGACAATAGCCTTCAAAGTTAATCCACACACTCCGACGAAGACGATGAAGAAGAAGATGACGAAGAGCTCTCACTTCTTATGAAGAACGTCCGGAGGATGTACGACAAGGCTAAATTTCAAGGAAGGAAGAGATGACAAGGAGGCAAAGAAGAAAGAAAGATCATTTGCTTTAATTGCCAAAGACCGGGACATATTGTTGCGGAGTGTCCGGATAAAGTGAAGCCCTCAACATCCAAGAAGCCCTACAAAAAGAAAGCCATGAAGGCAACATGGGATTCCGAGAGCGAATCCGAAGAAGAGATCGACACCGCCAACATGTGCTTCATGGCTAATGAAAGCACAAGCAAGGTAACCTCTTCCACTTCTCTTAATGATGAACTTTCCATGGATGAACTAGGAGAAGCTTTTGTAGAATTATCACATAATTATGATTCCCTAAAGAAAAAGTATTTAAAAATGAAAAAGGAAAATGAATCTCTTAATCTTCAAGTCTTTACTATTTCTAAAGAAAAGATGAATTACTTTCGACTCTTGTTTCCACTCAAAAAGATTTTGACAAGTATAAGATTTCTTGTAAAGGCAAGTCCCCACTAGTTGATTCTAATGAGATTACCATGCTTAAAGAAAGAATTGACTCATTAGGAATTGTTTTGAAAAATTGTGAGTTTGATAAGAAGAAGATAGAGGCTATGTTTCCTAAGAAACAAGCCCCTAAGAAAAATGTTCACCATGCTCATGCTCATGTTCATACCACACAACCTTTACATCGTGGCAAACCCCCAAAGCATGCTCACACTTCACACACTCATCATGCATTCATGTATGGAAGAGTGTTCTCATGTTCACATTGTGGGCGGAAAGGACACTTAGCCAATTTTTGCTATAATAGACTAAGTGCATCTTTTCATAATGTTTGGGTTCGAAACACTAACTTTCAAGGACCCAAGAAAGTTTGGGTAACAAAGTCAACAACTTTGTTAAATGATATAGGTACCTTCCAAAGCCCAACGACGTAGAGGATTGTGGTATCTTGATAGTGGTTGCTCAAGGCACATGACTTGGGACATCAACAACTTTGCAACCCTATCAAGATACCATGAAGGTGGTACCGTCACCTTCGGAGATGACGCCAAGGGTAAAATCATCGGTATTGGTAATGTAAAACTTGGCACATCCCCTTTAATTGAGAATGTAGTTTTAGTTGATGGCCTCAAGCATAACCTCTTGAGTGTTAGTCAACTTTGTGATAAAGGTTTTGATGTCATTTTTGATAATGTAGCTTGTAAAGTAATTGATAGAATTTCTAATACTTGTGTGTTTCCGGTTTTCGTGAAAGTAATGTTTATATGATAGATATGTCTAATATGACTTGTAATATTACTTGTTTAAAAACCCTCGATGATGACTCTTGGTGTGGCATAGAAGATTAGGCCATATTTTTTTTGACCATATTTCTAGGTTAAACACAAAGGAAATGGTGAAAGATATTCCTTGTTTGAGTTTTGAAAAGGACCGAGTTTGTGACGCATGTCAATTTGGGAAACAAACTAAGTCTTCTTTCAAGTCAATTAAGGATATCATGACATCACGTCCTTTGGAGTTAATCCATATGGATCTATTTGGCCCTACACAAACCAAAAGTCTAAGTGGGAATAGATTTGCATTTGTTTTAGTTGATGATTTTTCACGTTTTACGTGGGTTTTCTTTCTTGAACACAAAAATCAAGCATTTTCGTATTTTCAAACTTTTAAGAAAAGAGTTGAAAAAGAAAAAGATATTTCGATTTTAAGAATAAGAAGTGATAGAGGAGGTGAATTCATTAACCAACCATTTACCACTTTTTGTGAAGAACATGGAATTAAGCATGAACTTTCTTGTCCTAGAACTCCACAACAAAATGGAGTAGTTGAACGGAAAAATAGAACTTTGCAAGAGATGGCTAGGATAATGCTAAGTGAATATGGTCTACCACATTATTTGTGGGCCGAGGCCGTTAATACATCATGCTATATATCAAATCGTGTTTTCTTGTGTAAAAATACTACAAAAACATCTTTTGAAATGTACTTTTCTAGGAAACCAAATGTTTCATATTTCAAAATTTTTGGATGCAAATGTTTTGTTCTAAATACAAAAGATAATTTGGGAAAATTTGATCCTAAATCTTATGAGGCTATATTTGTGGGTTATTCTAGTACTAGTAAGGCTTATAGAGTTCAATAGGTCATCATTGACTATTGAGGAATCTATACATGTTAAGTTTGAGGAATCTAACTTGTTTGTTAAGAATGTTGTAGAAATAGATGCTTTGGATGAAGGCTTGGAGAAAAGTGATCTTGGAGGATACACCTACTATGGGAGACAAGCCAAAGGATGATGAAGGAAGTGAAGCTAAATTACAAGAGGCTTAAGGAAATGAAGGTCAAACAAATGGAGAAGAGCCCACTCAACAACTTCCAAAGGATTGGAGATACAATCCACATCATCCCAAGGACCTCGTCATAGGTGAAGTATCAAAAGGGGTAACCACTCGCTCTAAACTTCATGATTTTTGTGGTCATTATGCATTCATTTCTCATGTTGAACCCAAGAACGTCCTCGAAGCCGAGGCCGATTCATATTGGTTGCTAGCTATGCAAGAGGAACTCAATCATTTGAGCGCAACCAAGTTTGGCACCTTGTTCCTAGGCCCCACGATAGACCAACAATTGGTACTAAGTGGATCTTTAAGAACAAGTTGGATGAATCGGGTAACGTTGTTAGTAATAAAGCTAGGTTAGTTGCCCAAGGTTACACTCAAGTCGAAGGAATCGATTTTGAAGAAACCTTTGCACCCGTAGCACGGCTTGAAGCCATACGGATGACACTAGCATTTGCCTCATATAAAGATTTTAAATTGTTTCAAATGGATGTTAAAAGTGCTTTTCTAAATGGTTTTATTGAAGAGGAGGTGTATGTTGAACAACCCCCGGGTTTGTTGACCCTACACATCTGGATTTTGTATTTAAATTAGATAAAGCTCTTTATGGTTTAAAACAAGCCCCTAGGGCTTGGTATGAAAAACTTTCTTCATTTTTGATTTCAAATGGTTTTAAGAAAGGTAAAATTGACACAACTTTGTTTACAAAACATGTAGAAAAAGATATTCTTATTGTGCAAATTTATGTTGATGACATTATTTTTGGTTCTACTAATGAATCTCTTTGCCAAGCTTTTGAATCATGCATGAAGGATGAATTTGAAATGTCTATGATGGGGGAGCTCAACTATTTCCTTGGACTCCAAATCAAGCAAAGGACGGATGGGATCTTCATCAATCAAGCGAAGTACACAAAGGAACTCATCAAAAGGTTCGGGCTTGAAGGATCTAAAGTAAGCAAAACTCCCATGGCAACAACTACTAAGCTTGACAAGGATGAACAAGGTAAAAGTGTAGACATTAAGGTTTATCGTAGTACGATTGGTAGTTTATTGTATTTGACGGCTAGTAGGCCGGATATCATGTTTTCCGTTTGTCTTTGTGCTCGTTTTCAATCATGTCCTAAGGAGTCTCATTTAGTAGCGGTAAAACGCATAATTAAATACCTTAAGGGCACTATTGAAATGGTTTGTGGTATCCGAAAACCGGACTATTTGATATGAAGAGTTTTTCGGATGCTGACTATGCGGGTTGTAGGGTAGATAGGAAGAGCACAAGTGGAACATGTCAATTCTTAGGTAATTGTCTTGTATCTTGGTCTTCCAAAAAGCAAAATTCGGTAGCCCTTTCAACCGCCGAGGCGGAGTATGTTGCAGCCGGAGCTTGTTGTGCACAAGTTCTTTGGATGAAACATACTCTCCTCGACTATGATTTACACTTTGATCATGTTAAAATATTTTGTGATAATACTAGTACTATTCACATGACAAAGAATGCAAATCAACATAGTAAAACCAAACACATTGACATTAGGTATCACTTTCTTAGAAATCATTATGAGAAAGGTGATATTGATATTGATTATGTTTCTACCGATTTTCAACTTGCCGATATTTTTACTAAACCTCTAGATTATGCTAGATTTTCATTTATTTATGGTGAGTTGAATGTTTGCATTATGGATTCTTAAAGAAATTTTTTTTTGTTTTGTTGTTTTTGTTTAACCCTTTTTGATGTATGACAAAAAGGGGGAGAAAAAGTATAAAGTTTGTATTGGTTTAAGATTGTTTGTTGTTGTTTTGTTTGTTTATGGTGTACTTTGATATATTTGAGTTTTTGACAAAACTATGTGTTTTCAATGCCTTATGTATTTAGCTTTTCATTGCATTATTGATACATAGCATTATTTGAGGGGGAGCTTTCCAAGCTCTTCTTCCATTTTTGTTTAAATAACTTATATGTTTTGTCATCATCAAAAAGGGGGAGATTGTTGGCCCAAGGTTACAATCACCCATGTTTAGTGTATTTTGATGATTATAAAACATATTAGTTATTTGTACTAATATTGTTATTGTTTAAGTGTGTTTCAGGATTCTAACTCTACTAGAAGGATTCTTCCCTAAAGGAAGGTGCTTTGGACTCAAGTCAACTCAATTTGGGCTCAAGAATCAAGTTTTGAAGATCATATGGTGAAAGCCCTCTTGAAGAACTTGAAGTCTTTAGAATCATGTAAGAATTAGAATGTTAAAGTTTGAGTGGATATTGGCTCTAGGATACACACACACAATTTGGTTTTGTTAAAATGTGAGTCTTGTATTTAAGTTTTCATGTTTTAAAAAGTTTAGGTTTCATGCCTTAAATATATATTTACATGACTCTATATTTTACAAAAATAAATACCATGTTTAGATCTTGTTTATATGCTCCTACTAGCATATTACTTAAGTTTCCTTAAAGTCAAAAATTATTTTGCAAAATTTTTCAAGTCAAAAATTCACTGTTTTTCCTGTTTCAGGCTGACCGGCCGACCGGCCCGATCGACCGGCCTTTGTGCCTGGGCTTGCACGTCTGTGCACGTCCTCTACGGTCGACCGGGCGGTCGACCGTCTGAGAACAGGATTGCTCTCGGGTTTTCTGGGTCGACCGTCCGGTCGACCGCTAGAGGAAGACTGAGAGCAGGTTTGTTCTCGGGTTTTCTGGGTCGACCGGCCGGTCGACCGCCAGAAGACCCGAGCCAACGGCTCTTTGACCAGCTGAGCTGGAGGTCGACCGGCCCGGTCGACCACCAAGTCTGCTGCTGCCCAACGGCTCTTTCCTCTTTTGTGCATTTCTGAAATCTGTTTTTTGATCTGTTTTTTGGCAGACTTTTACAGGGTTTTTCAGTTCTTTTTCAGAGCAAATAAGCTCTAAATAAATTATTTTAACCTATTTTCTCCCTATAAATAGAGGAGAAGACTCTCTTGCAAAACACTAAGAAAAGCCTTAAGTTTTTCAAGTTTTTCAAAAGAGAAGAAAAGTGTTTTAAGCTCCTCATTTCCAATACTTTCTTGAGCTAGTTTTCAGTTTGTGATGTTAGCTAATATCAATTCACAACTGAGTTTTTCTCACTACACTCCATAGAGCCAAAATTCCTTTACTCATTCTATAAGGAAATTGTAAAAGAGTGAGACATTGTAAAAGAGTTTAAGTGATCAAGTTGTGATCACTTTGGTGACTTGTGATCTTCTTCATCTTGTGGAGACACCTCTTCGGTAGAGGTTTTGTAAGTTGTGGAGCTCGGTGCTCAGGTCTTCAGTAGGCCATTGTAATCGTCCTCGGTGGATAGTGGAAACCCTTCACGGAGGTGAAGGCGGGGAGTAGAGCGGTGGCTCGAACCTCGAAAAAAATATTTTGTGTTTGCGATTGCCTTGTGTCAATACTTGTTTTTAATTTCTCTTGCTCTATATTGCTTTCAATTACTTGCTTGTGATCTTGTTTCTTTCTTTGAGCTATTACTTCAAGCTTGTAATACTTGTGATATATTGTGTGCATCTCACTATTCATCCATCATACTTTGCCTTGATCGATCATATCTCATACAACAAGGTTGCATTGCGCACCTCTAACCCATTCAAGGGGAATGGGAGGAAGGAGTTCAGAACCTCTCACGGGGTATTCGGCTCTTAGTCTTATTTTGAGAGATCGTTGCATCATTCATCATACTTAATTTTGAAAAAGAATCATTAGATTAGCAATTACACCTATTCACCCCCCCTCTAGGTGTTTTTCAGGTGTTATTCATATGGCTTATATTTTTTGGGGTTATAGAATATCTTCCGCCCTTTAATCAATGCTATTTCAAAAACTTTGAACCTTTTGGGAATGTTTGTTTCAGAAAAATGACCGCGAAAGTGTTCATTTTCTTTGAATAGTAAGCCCGACTTCTTTTTCTTTGGCATGTGTACTTGACTGGGAAAAGAGAGGTAAAATGGGCCTCTCTGCAACCCGACAGTTTTTCTCTCCAAATTTAGAAGAAAATAGCAGAAAATTGACAAACTGTTAGCTTGACTTTTTCACTTGAATTTTTTATTTTGTTCAAATTGGACTTTTCCAGCCAAAACAGACCCATCTGAATTTTGAATATACTTCTTTCTTTCAAGGTTGCATTGAATAATCTCATCTTTGCTTTTCAAAATTGAATAGTCCAATATGTCAAGTCTAAATGTGCACGACTTTGCGGACTTGTTGGAATTTAATCCAAGATAATTGGGCACCCTCGTGAATTCTGCATTAGATTAGAGGAATTTTTACGTAAAAAGGATGGGATGGCCTATTGAAAAATTGCTTGTTTGGGGAGAGGGTAAAATCTTATTAATAGAGTTTCTTAAACTCTGTTGGAGTTTAGCCAAAATTCGATGCAATCAATGGTGTCAAAACACGAGAGCAAATCTGTTGTATCAATGGGGAATTGCACAGGAGGAACCCAGCCCAGTCGACTGGGCCAATGGTCTAGTCGACTAATGATACAAATAGAGAGTTGGCAAATCTGTTTCACTATAGACTAGTTGACTAGGCCAAATACCTAGTTGATTAATAGAAGCAATTAGTCGACTAGGGTATTGCAGCTGCAGCGTCCCTGTTTTCAAATCAGATTCAGAATTCGTTTCTGATCCGAATTAGGTATTGTTTAATTTCCTTTTCTTCGTGACTTCTTTGACTATATAAAGAGGGTATTGTCACCATTATTTGTAATCTGTAACTTGTAATTGATTGATTCAATAAGAACTTTCTCCCCTTGCCCTGAGGATATAGGTAAATTACCGAACCTCGTTAAATCTTGTGTTCTCTCTTTTTTTTACTTACTTGTTCGTGCCATTGGTAACTGTTCTTTGGAGCCCATCTTCTTTGTTGCCTTGGGTTTTCAATAAGTGATATCAGAGCTTTTCAGGTTCGACGGGGAGTTTTTGTTCAGGTAGAGCAAATCAACTTGGAGACTGTATACAGTTTCACTCGGAGGTAAAGATCTGATCTTTCCTATTTGAATTTATTCTCACTAATTATTTTTCGCATTGTGTTGAGAAATTGAGAAGATGGCCGGAGAAAGTCAATCCACAGTGAAATTTGTGAAATCACATCCGATGAAGATCGATGTGGTAAAGTTTGATGGCACAAACAATTTTAGGATATGGAGGTGTGAGGTGATGGATGCATTGATGGAAAGAAAAGCCAAAGGAGACTTCTAAAAGAATTGGGACAAGATGAATAGGACGTTTGTGTGGTCTTTTAAGATCTTATTTGACACAAGACATCAAGTATCATGTGCTATATGAGACGTCTGTAAAGAAGATGTGAGAGATTTTCAAGAAGAAATATCTGATGAAGAGTATTGAGTCCCGACTGCTTTTAAAGAGGAGGTTTTATCGCTTTCAGTTGAAGAAGGGACTCTCTATTGCTGAGCACATGAACAACTACACAAAGCTTCTTACAAATTTGGATGTGGATATTGAAGAAGAGGATAAGGCATTAATTCTTTTGAATTTTTTTTGCTGATGAAGAGTATGAGACTTTTGTCCTCACCTTGATTAATTATAAATGATCACTTAATTATAATGATGTGTCAGGTGCTCTTGTAAATATGAAGTGAGGAGGAAGGACAAGCAGTCTTCTTCCAATAGTACATCAGCAGAGGCGTTGATGGTAAATGACAGAGGTTCCAATCAGAAGGAAAAGGCGAGTGTGAGAGATCCAAATCCAGACCAGGTTTTAGAGAACTGAAAAAGAACCAGTGTACCTTCTGCAAAGAAATTGGGTACTGAAAGATTGATTATCCATGGATCAAAGATAAGGAGTCAAATACTAAGGCAAATCTCACACATGTGATCAGTACACAAGTTGGTACATCACAGATAGGTGGATCGGATTTAGACTCATCGGTATTCTCATTTGCCGTTACTGCTCATACTATTAATTACTCAGGTGATTCTGAGGAGGTATTAGATACAGGAGCTACCTATCATGTATGCCCAGACAGGGATTGGTTTTCTAGCTTTGAGAAGCTAGATGGATGTTCCGTTGTCATGGGTGATGATCATCCATATAAAGTGGAAGGGATAGGTACAGTTCGTATCAAGATGTTTGATGGGATGGTACGGGAACTATAGAAAGTAAGGTATATACCTCAACTAAAAAGAAATCTTATCTCTGTTGGTACCTTGGAAGCATTGGGTCATGGAGTATCTGTTAGAGATGGTGCTTTCAAGATGACTAGAGGCTCTATGGTGGTGTTGAAGGACGTTTGACGCATAATCTATACTACTTGATGGGTAGCACGGTTATAGGCTGAGTGGCGACTTCTATTTCTTTAGGTGATATTTGATTGTAAAAATCAAAGAGTTAGGAAATTACCATGTAGCTTGTGGCTAACGGGTCGTGTCCACGAGGAGGAATGCGATGAAAGCTTTTTGGTGTTTTATTTAGTAACAAAGAATTGTGCTCGTTTTTTAATTGAAAAGAGAATGAAAAGAAGGGAGATGATTAAAAGAGAAATTGCAACTCTGGAGAAGGCTTTGGAGAAGGTAATTTAAAAAGCTTGAAAATTATTTGATTGATTTAATATAAGAAGGAGAAGATCTGGGCTCACTATCTCACTACTCAACCGTTCTTCTATTGAAATCCTTTGTGCCTCAACTTGATCATAGGCAAAACTTAAGGTTGACTTTAGAAAGTTTGAAGTAAAGCATATAAGATGGTTGGAAAAGTTAACTCTTTTTTTAAGAAACCGTTTTGAACCGAATGTTAAATCATCAAGCGCGAAGAAGCAAGTATGGAATAAAAACAGTTCAAGAAACGTTCTTAAAAGAAGTAGGAGTTTAAAAATCCAAACACATCCTCATGTGCCTTCAAGAACACTTCAAGAAGAAAGGCTTTAAGTTAGGCATGCAAATGATTCATTGAGTCTTTTTCATGAAAATCAGAAAAGAAGAAGAATTGGAGAGAGGTACAATAGTGAGCCCAGAAAACCGATTTAGCTACTCATGAAAAACAAGGAACAATGCAAGTAATTAAAGTAAAATATACCATAAAATGAGTAGAGAAAATGTAGCTCGACTCTTGTATTGATGTCACTTCCATCTTCAAGTTACAAGCACTCAATTCCTCTCTCTCACAAGTATTTGTACTGAACTACAAATTGCAAAATAAAATATAACTTTTACACTATCTAACAAAAAACCTAAATCCTTAAAGAATAAACAAAAATTCTAATCCTAGTCTTCGCTAAATTTTCAGTACAAAACTCAAGCTTTTATAGGCAAAACCTCAGAGGGAATGGAGTGAGGAGATAAGGGGAACGCTCTCTTATCTCCACCAACAAGCCGCGGATCCGCGGCTACTGTTGCAGCTCCCTAATTAGACGAAACGATCTTTGATTTGTTGGCTTCAACCGTTTGATTTGAGAGAATTCATTTCAACCGGTTTTCAACCTCTCTGATATGTCAAGATTTGCCCTGATTCCCTGATTTCGAATTTATTCTGAATTAAATGGGCTTTTGGGCTCGTTTCTCTGGCCTATCCTTTAGCAATGGGCCTGCATTTTATAAAGAATAATAGGACTTATTAATATGATTTATTTAGGTAATAAGCATGAAAATGTGACAATATGTATGCAATATATGTGACCGATCGCACCCCCACACTTATCTTTTGCTCGCCCTCGAGCAAAATATCAAAACTAATCTTAATCAATTATTAGACCACTTTCGCAGGTCACTCGATTGCACTGAGCATGTGCAACAAGCCGTTAAACCTCTAGGTTACCCCTAGAGGACGAGTTTTTGTCTCGTGAGGGTTTTCAGTGGATTGCACCCACAAAATCCATAAAGAAAGAGACAAAAGTTAGTATTTTCGAAAAGCATTTTGAAAAGAGAAAATATTTGAAGTATATTTGTGAGAATTTAAATAATCTATAAGCTATAGGAATATCAAATTTTTTATTCCTAAACTTAGTCTCCATTCAAAAACATGTCATCAATCAAAGTAAGGAGTCAAATTGTCTTTCTCATCCAGTCTATTACTATACCCTGAGTCATATGCACCATCGTGACTGTGAAGTTTGACTAAGGATTCTTTAACATTAACTCCTATGCCTTATTTATATTTATTTTGGTGGAATTATTTCTCAATTTCATTAGGCTTTCTAATCTGCCCATGTAACGAGCCTTTAGTCGGTGACACCCAAACCGGACAGTTTTAGGGCACCAGGTGAGAAAACACCTTTAAGGACTTAAACACTCGAGCAGATAAGGCCACGAAACTAAGATTTTTATTTATAAAATGTACCCCTTTTAGGCGTGAATACTTATGCTTCATGAGGCATAGATACTGATTGGAGTCATTTATGCATCATTTTCTACCACCATGCTATACTTTATATGAATAAATAGTTGATTTTTACTACTTTTTTCTCTCTTTTTTTAGGTCCAATGTCTAATGGAGAAAGAGGCCCAACAATTGTGATTTTTAGAATTAAAGAAGCATTTAAGAAGCCCACAAGAGAAAAGCCCAAGTCTGAAAAGATCCAAAACGTATTCTCCGTTTCTACAAGATCCAACTGGGGATACGAGATACAACAGAAAGGCACAAAAATCCGCTAGCGCAGCGGCCAAGGAACGACCGCGGAAACGCGGCACATGCCGCGGAATCGCGACAATCTTTAGGCCGTTACTTCAGCGTTTGATCCGGAGACTAAAGTGGGATGGCCTTATCTCATGAAGACTATAAATAGAACCCTAGGGCCTCTGTAATCGGGGAGGAGAAAAGAGCATTGTTTTTATAGGGAAATTGTTAGGGTTTCTCTAGATTTTCCTTTTTAGTCTCTTATGTAATTTTCTTTTTCTCTTTCTAGAATCCAGAAAAAGAGAGGTGAGAGTGAGCAATGTTTGTAATTGGAGACGGTGACAACGCAATACAAGGATCGAGCTTTCAATCTTCATCTTCTCTTGTTCTAGTGCATTGTTTTTCTTTTAAGCTTTTACTTTCTTTTATTTCACTTCTACAATGAATGTCTTTTGCTCTTTATTTCTATGTCTAGCTAATTCATTAACATGACTAACTAACTTTTAATTATACTAACTACTAACTCTTGGGTGATTGCTGACTTATAGATTCTGGGATACTATCTTCTTTCAAGTCTTGCAAGTTACAAGTCTATATCACTCCCATGAAGATGAGTTGCTTTTTTAATCTTTGCAAATACTAAGTTTCCCTCCATATGACTCATGTGAGCCTCACTTAGAGCCTTGTCTTTAGAATAAGTGTCGTGATGGAACATGAAGATGGAGCAATTCACTATGCCAATGACTACATTAC
>JAVJIF010015728.1:0-12500 GCA_038442645.1 Agave tequilana
TATATATATATATAGACACATACTTACAAACCTCTACCGAAGAGGTATCTCAACAAGATGAGGAAAAGGTAACACGTAGCCAAGTGATCTCTAAAAGGATCACAAACTTCTCACAAACACTTTCTCTTTACAATCTTCCTTATAGATTGAGGATGAGAATTTTGGCTCTAAGAAGTGTAGTGAGAAAAACTCAGTTGTAAAATGATCTTTGCTAGAAAACACAACTGAAAAAGTAAGGCCAAGAAAGATCTAAAAATTGAGAGCTTTTGAAACTTTTCTTTTCTTTGAAAAACTTGAAAACTTAGGTATTTTTCTTTGTTATTGCAAGAGTCCTATCTCCTCTATTTATAGGGAGGGGGATGGATTAAAACTCATTTTAATTAAGCTCATATGATCCAAAATATGTCCCCAAAAGACCAAGAAAATCTGCCACACAAAAAGTTCTAAAAACAGTTTTTCAGAAAATCACCAAAGAGGAAAGAGCCGTTGGGGCTCTGCAGGCTTGACGGTCGACCGGCCCGGTCGGCCGTCTGCCCGGCTGGCATATAACCGTTGGGCTCGGGTCGACCGACCGGTCGACCGGCCTCAAATAGGAAACACAGTTTTGTGAAGGCGGTCGACTGATCGGCCGCCCGAAATAAACAGAGAGCAGAAGTTTTTGGTCGGGCGACCGGTCGGGCGACCGTCAGAAAAACAGAGAGCAGATGTTTTCTGGCGGTCGACCGGTCGGACGACCGACAGACGTGCACGAGCGTGCACGTCCTGGACACAGGATCCGGTCGACCGATCTGGTCGGCCGATCCAGTCTGAAACAGAAAATTCTTAGAGAAATTTTTGGACTTGGAAAAATTTGTAAAATATTTTTAACTGTATATATGACTAAGTGTCATGCAGGAAAGATAAACTTACATGATTAAAACATGATATATATTTTGTAAAAATTAGGAGTCATGTATATTTATCAAGGCATGAAACTTAAAGTCAAATACCAAAAACTTGTATTTTGAAAATGTGTGTGTGTGTCCTAGAGCCAATATTCTACAACCTCAAACTTTAACAAACTATATCTTACATTAGTTCTAAAGGACTACAAGATCTTCAAGTGGGCTTCTCCATATGATCTTGCAAGCTTGATACTTGAGCCCGAAATGAGGTGTCTTGAGTCAAAACCACCTTCCTTTAGGGAAGAATGCTCCTAGAATCATTAGAACCCTGAAACACACTAAAACAACAAACGTGATTAGTACAAATAACTACATATGTTTTGTAATCATCAAAACACACTAAAATGGGTGATTGTAACCTTGGGCCAACAATCTCCCCCTTTTTGATGATGACAAAACATATAAGTTATTTTAAACAAAAAGGAAGAAGAGCTTGGAAGCTCCCCCTCAAATTATGCTATGTATAAAAGAATGACTATGAGTAGCTATATACATAAGGCATGAAACACAATAATTTAAACAAAAATCTTTTTCCATAAAAACTCAAACAACAAACTTACTCTTTCTTTTTAAACAACAAACTTACTACTCTTTCTTTTTCTCCCCCTTTTTGTCATACATCAAAAAGGGTTAAACTAAAAAAAAATTTTAAGAATCCATAATACAAACATTCAACTCACCACAAATAAAAGAAAATCTAGCATAGTCTAGAGGTTTTGTAAAAATATCGGCAAGTTGAAAATCGGTAGAAACATAATCAATATCAATATCACCTTTCTCATAATGATCTCTAAGAAAGTGATATGTAATGTCAATGTGCTCAGTTTTACTATGTTGATTTGCATTCTTTGTCATATGAATAGTACTAGTAATATCGCAAAATATTTTAATATGAGAAAAATGCAAATCATAGTCAAGGAGAGTATGTTTCATCCAAAGAACTTGTGCACAACAAGCTCCGGCTGCAACATACTCCGCCTCGGCGGTTGAAAGGGCTACCGAATTTTGCTTTTTGGAAGACCAAGAGACAAGGCAATTACCAAGGAATTGACATGTTCCACTTGTACTCTTTCTATCTACCCTACAACCCGCATAGTCGGCATCCGAAAAACTCGTCATTGAAAATTGCCCGATTTTCGGATACCACAAACTCATTTCAATAGTGCCCTTAAGGTATCTAATTATGCGTTTAACCGCAATTATATGACTCTTTAGGACATGATTGAAAACGAGCATAAAGAAAGACGGAAAACATAATATCCTACTAGCCGTTAAATATAACAAGCTACCTATCATGCTACGATAAAGTTTAATGTCTACAATTTTACCTTGTTCATCCTTATCAAGCTTTGTGGTTGTTGCCATGGGAGTTTTGCTCACTTTAGCTCCTTCAAGCCCGAATCTTTTGATTAGTTCCTTTGTGTACTTGGCTTGATTGATGAAGATCCCATCCTTCTTTTGCTTGATTTGGAGACCAAGGAAATAGTTGAGCTCCCCCATCATAGACATTTCAAATTCATCCTTCATGCATGACTCAAAAGCTTGGCAAAGAGATTCATTAGTAGAACCAAAAATAATATCATCTACATAAATTTGTACAATAAGAATATCATTTTCTACATGTTTTGTAAACAAAGTAGTGTCTATTTTTCCTTTCTTAAAACCATTTGAAATTAAAAATGAAGAAAGTCTTTCATACCAAGCCCTAGGGGCTTGTTTCAAACCATAAAGAGCTTTATCAAGTTTAAACACAAAATCCGGATGTATAGGATCAACAAACCCGGGGGGTTGTTCAACATACACCTCCTCTTCAATAAAACCATTTAGGAAAGCACTTTTAACATCCATTTGAAACAATTTAAAATCTTTATATGAGGCAAATGCTAGTGTCATCCGTATGGCTTCAAGCCGTGCTACGGGTGTAAAGGTTTCTTCAAAATCGATTCCTTCGATTTGAGTGTAACCTTGGGCAACTAACCTAGCTTTATTTCTAACAACGTTACCCGATTCATCCAACTTGTTCTTAAAGATCCACTTAGTACCAATTGTTGGTCTATCGTGGGGCCTAGGAACAAGGTGCCAAACTTGGTTGCGCTCAAATTGATTGAGCTCCTCTTGCATGGCTAGCAACCAATATGAATCGGCCTCGGCTTCGAGGACGTTCTTGGGTTCAACATGAGAAATAAATGCATAATGCCCACAAAAATCATGAAGTTTAGAGCGAGTGGTTACCCCTTTTGATACTTCACCTATAACGAGGTCCTTGGGATGATGTGGATTGTATCTCCAATCCTTTGGAAGTTGTTGAGTAGGCTCCACTTCAATTGTTTGAATTTCATTTCCTTGAGCCTCTTCTACTTTAGCTTCACTTCCTTCATCATCCTTTGACTTGCCTCCCATAGTAGGTGTATCCTCCAAGGTGACTTTCTCTAAGTCTTCATCGAAAGAATCTATTTCTACAACATTCTTAACAAACAAGTTAGATTCTTCAAACTTAACATGTATAGATTCCTCAATAGTCAAGGATGATTTATTGAAGATTCTATAAGCCTTACTAGTATTAGAGTAACCAACAAAAATTGCCTCATAAGAACTAGCATCAAATTTACCTAAATTACCTTTTCTATTTAAAACAAATATTTGCATCCAAAAACTCTAAAGTATGAAACATTTGGTTTTCTAGAAAAATAAATCTCAAAAGAAGTTTTAGAAGTATTTTTATATAAGAAAACACGATTTGATATATAGCATGATGTATTAACGGCCTCGGCCCACAAATAATGTGGGAGACCATATTCACTAAGCATTGTCCTAGCCATCTCTTGTAATGTTCTATTCTTCCGTTAAACTACTCCATTTTGTTGTGGAGTTCTAGGACAAGATAGTTCATGCTTTATTCCATGTTCTTCACAAAAAGTGATAAAGGGTAGGTTAATGAATTCACCACCTCTATCACTTCTAATTCTTACAATAGAAGACTCTTTTTCCTTTTCAACTCTTTTCTTAAAGGCTTGAAAATGTGAAAAGGCTTGGTTTTTATGTTCTAGAAAGAAAACCCAAGTAAAACGTGAAAAGTCATCAACCAAAACAAATGCAAAACGGTTCCCACTTAGACTTTTGGTTTGAGTAGGACCAAATAAATCCATATGGATTAACTCCAAAGGACGTGATGTCATGATATCCTTGATTGACTTGAAAGAGGACTTGGTTTGTTTCCCAAGTTGGCACGCGTCACAAACGCGGTCCTTTTCAAAGTTCAAACAAGGAATACCCTTCACCATTTCCTTTGTGTTTAACCTAGATATATGGTCAAAAGAAATATGGCCTAATCTCTATGCCACAACCAAGAGTCATTATCGAGGGCTTTTAAACAAGTAATATTACATGACATATTAGACATATCAATCATATAAATATTATTTTCACGAAAACCGGAAAATACACAAGTATTAGATATTCTATCAATAACTTTACAAACTACATTATCAAAAACAACATCAAAACCTTTATCACAAAGTTGACTAACACTCAAGAGATTATGCTTGAGGCCATCAACTAAAACAATATTTTCAATTAAAGGGGATGTACCAAGTTTAACACTACCAATACCGATGATTTTACCCTTGGCATCATCTCCGAAGGTGACGGTGCCACCTTCATGGTATCTTGATAGGGTTGCAAAGTTGTTGATGTCCCAAGTCATGTGCCTTGAGCAACCACTATCAAGTACCACAATCCTCTACGTCGTTGGGCCTTGGAAGGTACCTATATCATTTAACAAATTCATTGATTTTGGTACCCAAATTTTCTTGGGTCTTTGAAAGTTAGTGTTTCGAACCCAAACATTATGACGAGATGCATTTAGTCTATCATAGCAAAAATTAGCTAAGTGTCCTTTACGGCCACAATATGAACATGAAAACACTTTACCATACATGAATGCATGATGTGTGTGGAGTGTGAGCATGTTTTGGGGGTTTGGCATGACATAAAGGTTGTGAGGCATGAGCATGAGCATGAACATGAGTATGAGCATGAGATTGTTTCTTAGGTGCTTGTTTCTTAGGAAACATAGCCTCAAGTCTCTTTTTGTCAAATTCACACTTTTTCAAAACTACTCCTAAAGAATCAATTTTCTCTTTTAGCATGGTAATTTCATTTTTATCAACTTGTGAAAATTTACCTTTGCAAGAAATTTTATAGTTATCAAAATCTTTTTGGGTGGAAACAAGTGTGGAAAATAATTCATCTTTTTCTTTAGAAAGAGTAAAAACTTGATGATTAAGAGACTCATTTTCCTTTTCATTTTTAAATACTTTTTCTTTAGAAAATCATAGTTATGTGATAATTCTACAAAAGCTTCTCCTAATTCATCCATGGAAAGTTCATCATTAAGAGAAGTGGAAGAGGTTACCTTGCTTGTGCTTTCATTGGCCATAAAGCACATGTTTGCGGTGTCGATTTCCTCCTCAGATTCGCTCTCGGAATCTCATGTAGCCTTTAAAGCTTTCTTCTTGTAAGGCTTCTTTGATGTGGAGGGCTTTACTTTATCCGGGCACTCCGCAACAATGTGACCCGGTCTTTGGCAATTGAAGCAAATAATTTTTCTTTCTTCTTCGCCTCCTTGCCATCTCCTTCTTCCTTGAAACTTAGCCTTGTTGTACATCCTCCGAACGTTCTTCACAAGAAGTGAGAGCTCTTCGTCATCTTCTTCTTCATCGTCTTCGTCGGAGTGTGTGGATTGACTCTTGAAGGCTATTGTTTTCTTCTTGGAAGGAGCCATGTCCTCCCTAGCTTTTCTCTCCATCTCATGGGTTTTGAGGTTCCCAATGAGACCAATTAGCTCCATCTCCTCCTTGTCATTGAGTTCCTTCAAGGTAGTTGCTTTTACTTCCCATGAAGGAGGAAGAGCCCGGATGATCTTTCTAACTCTTTGGTCGTTGTCGATAGCATCACCTAGAGAAGAAAGTCCATTAGTGATCTTTGTAAACCTTGTAACCATATCATCTATGGTTTCATTTTCTTGCATGCAAAAGTTCTCATATTGGGACCGAAGAAGGTCTATCTTAGCCCTCTTCACTTGTGAAGTCCCCTCATGTGTTACTAGCAAGTGTCCAAACCTCAAATGCGGATTTGCAATGGATGCCTCGAAATGTCATCATCATTGAGGGCTTGAAGTAGTGCATAGTGAGCCCTAGCATTGGCATCAAACTCCTTAGTCTCAATTTCGGACCAAGTGGATTCATCACCGGGGGGTGCATAAAGGGTTTGGTCACGGCCTTTGCAACTCGACTTCCAAGAGATTGGAAGAAAACGGTCATCTTAACTTTCCATATGGGAAAGTTAAGTCCATCAAACTTATGAGGGGTCTTAATTCCATCGGCCATTTTTACTAAGTGGAAATGAATGAAATGATTAGCAAAAATAGGATCTCTCTAAGGTTGTTAAGCCAAGAGCCTAGAGACCAAGCTCTGATACCAATTGAAAAAACACCTAGAGGGGGGTGAATAGGTGTAATTGCTAATCTAATAACTTTTTAAAATAATTATGGATGAATGATGCAACGATCTCTCAAAACAAGACTAGGAGCCATATACCCGGTGAAGGGCTCTGAACTCATTCCTCGTGATTCCTCTTGAATAAGAGTTAGAGGTGCACAATGCAACCTTGTTATATGAGAATTGATCGATTATGACAAAGTATGAATGATTATGCAATAATATAGAACACACAAGCTATAGTATATGAAAGCAATGTCACAAACAAATAATAAGAGGCAATAGAAATAAAAGTAATAGAGACAAAAACACAAAGCAATCGCAAACATAAGATATTTGTTTCGAGGTTCAAGCCACTGCTCTAATCCCCGCCTTCACCTCCGTGAAGGGTTTCCACTATCCACCGAGGACGTTTACAAGGTCTACCAAAGACCGGAGCACCGAACTCCACCACTTACAAACCTCTACCGAAGAGGTATCTCAACAAGATGAGGAAAAGGTAACACGTAGCCAAGTGATCTCTAAAAGGATCACAAACTTCTCACAAACACTTTCTCTTTACAATCTTCCTTATAGATTGAGGATGGGAATTTTGGCTCTAAGAAGTGTAGTGAGAAAAACTCAGTTGTAAAATGATCTTTCTAGAAAACACAACTGAAAAAGCAAGGCCAAGAAAGATCTAAAAATTGAGAGCTTTTGAAACTTTTCTTTTCTTTGAAAAACTTGAAAACTTAGGTATTTTTCTTTGTTATTGCAAGAGTCCTATCTCCTCTATTTATAGGGAGGGGGATGGATTAAAACTCATTTTAATTAAGCTCATATGATCCAAAATATGTCCCTAAAAGACCAAGAAAATCTGCCACACAAAAAGTTCTAAAAACAGTTTTTCAGAAAATCACCAAAGAGGAAAGAGCCGTTGGGGCTCTGCAGGCTTGAAGGTCGACCGGCCCGGTCGGCCGTCCGCCCTGCTGGCATATAGCCGTTGGGCTCGGGTCGACCGACCGGCCTCAAATAGGAAACACAGTTTTATGAAGGCGGTCGACTGATCGGCCGCCCGAAATAAACAGAGAGTAGAAGTTTTTGGTCGGTCGACCGGTCGGGCGACCGTCAGAAAAACAGAGAGCAAATGTTTTCTGGCGGTCGACCGGTCTGACGACCGACAGACGTGCACGAGCGTGCACGTCCTGGACACAGGATCCGATCGACCGATCCGGTCGGCCGATCCGGTCTGAAACAGAAAATTCTGAGAGAAATTTTTGGACTTGGAAAAATTTGTAAAATATTTTTAACTGTGTATATGACAAAGTGTCATGCAGGAAAGATAAACATACATGATTAAAACATGATATATATTTTGTAAAAATTAGGAGTCATGTATATTTATCAAGGCATGAAATTTAAAGTCAAATACCAAAAAATTGTATTTTGAAAATGTGTGTGTGTGTGTCCTAGAGCCAATATTCTACAACCTCAAACTTTAACAAACTATATCTTACATTGGTTCTAAAGGACTACAAGATCTTCAAGTGGGCTTCTCCATATGATCTTGCAAGCTTAATACTTGAGCTCGAAATGAGGTGTCTTGAGTCAAAACCACCTTCCTTTAGGGAAGAATGCTCCTAGAATCACTAAAACCCTGAAACACACTAAAACAACAAACGTGATTAGTACAAATAACTACAAATGTTTTGTAATCATCAAAACACACTAAAATGGGTGATTGTAACCTTGGGCCAAAAACACACACACACACACACACACACACACACACACACACACACACATATATATATATATATTTATATATATATAGGTTGCCATGTTCTTGCATTGTTGTTATCATTAGTGCTTATCAATTGCATGTTAAAACTCTGCATTAGCGTTGGTAAGTGTTGGTAAACTTGTAAGACCGTTGGTAAGCCCACTAAGTGAATAGGGTGTTCCAGGCATAGTGTTCCCGTGTTCCCGTTAAGACTAGAGTTGCAGCATACATTTGATCATGCATTAATTATGGCTAACATTGTAAGAAGAATGCTTCTAGGTTCCAATTCATCCTCAGGCTCAACTAAGAAGATAGTAAGAAGTAGGGAAGACATAATTCATGAGGACTATTTAGAATGAAAAATTCCAAATGAAAAATTAGAAAACATCTATAGTATAGGAACATTTGACTTCAAAACATCATACGCAATTAAAATTCATGAAGAAACATTCAATATTCAGAATAAATTTCAAACCATTCCATTATTATCCACCTTGGTATTACAAGAATTTCTAAAGAAAGGATTTCGTTACATCCATTTTGGCCTAATACAGGTAGCCATTAAACCCTTAGTTCATACAGGTGTAGATATTCCTGTGTATCAAGACAAAAAAGATACAAGTCGTCTATTTTGTCTATGATTCAAACAAATATATGTAATGGTCCAGTCTATTTCAATCGTATGCCTAACTACTCTGTATCATTAACAGATCCATTATTCTTAAATTCATTAATCTTAGACATTCATTTACAAGGTGACGAATTTGAAAAATTTACTGAACAAGTAGCAGTTATGTATAAAATGTATTTCAAATTAATGAACTCTAATATGAACCCTAAATTCAAAATGATGAATACCTCTACACAAGAAGAAACTGTCTTACTTCAAATTGAAACTGAACATTCAAAAACCTTTGTCCCAAGAAGATTAAAGTGGAATGAAATCACAATTCCAGAGGAATTTAGGATTGAAAATCCTCAAACTCCTAGAGACATAGAAAGAACAGAAATTTCTGATATTATTGAAGAAAATGATGGAACGGTATTAATACGATTTAATTCGCTGAAAGAAAAACCTTCAACCTCTTTCAGGTATCCAGAATCTAGTAGGAGGTCATGCTCAGATTATTCATTACAACAGCCCATTAAAGTATTTCATAAATCTCCTCTTCCAGAAATGGATCAGGGAAATTATTCTCCGACATCATCACAGATGAAAGGAGACTTTAGTAATGAGATTAATGTCATTACTAGTGATAAACCATTCATTAATAATAGTTTTGAATTAATGAAAGACTTCAGAGAAGAATCCGAATATTTTAATTGGTTCTCAGAATTTGATAAAACTTATCAGGAAATATTAATAAAAGAATGGATCACTGATATAGAAAAACATAAAATTAATTTTAACTTCGAAATATGGTTAGAATATTATTTAATAAAACAGGGCATTCAAAACCCGTACAACCAATCTCAAATCAATGTTCAAACTAGTTTATATAAAAAATGGCAATTATCCGACGGTCAAACAGTAACTTCTATCTATCCCCCATTGCAATCTATTAAAATTACTACTAAAGAAGGAGACATTACTGCCTCACCCTTTAAAAAGGGAAAAGATAATAATGAACCGGTTAACATTGAAGACATTAAGAAAATATATCATCAAAATAATTATTCAAATCAAATGCTGCACACTATAGCACAACAAATAGATTCTTTATCAATTGAAATTAAAGGGGTACACAAAGAATCCAGTCCTAAATTTTCACAAAGTTATTCAGCACCACATTTTCAACTAACTAATATACCAATTGAATTTGAAGAAAAAATTCAATCACTAAACTTACTAGGACAAATAACTCAAGCTCTAGAAAAAATTAATAAAGATATTCCAAGCACGTCAAAGATAAATACGATTGAAGAACAAAATGCATCAGAATCTGAATCTGCTGAAGACTCTTCAGCCTCAGACAATTCCTTAGTACAACAAATTAATCAAATAGAAGATGATATTCAAGGAACAGATCAAGATTTAGAAATTAATAGAATTCATCGAAAATACAAGCAGCATAACAATTCATACAAAAATTATTGGCGTAAAGGAAGAACTAGGAATTATTATCCTAGGCCAACCCTTCCAGATATTCAATATGAAGAACGAGCAATATTCAAGTCAAGTTACGATGGTACTTCAGTTTATGAATGGAATATTGATGGCAAAAGTGAATATGAAATATTAAACACTTTACAGGAAATTGGTATGGCAGTAACTGCCTACAAAACAAACCGACTACAAGAACAAAATGCCGCTGTTTACATTGTCACCGGATTCAGTGGTCAATTAAAATATTGGTGGGATAACTCATTGACCCTAGAAGACAAACAAACTATTTTAAATCACGAAATAGAAGTAGAAGATGCTCAGGGAACAATTACTAGGAGAAATGATTCTACTAGTTTTCTCATCGTCACAATAGCAACATATTTTGTAGGAAACCCTGCAGAAGAATTAGGATCTTCAAAAATATTCCTTTCTAACCTTCGATGTCCAACCTTTCTGATTTTTGATGGTACAAAGATATGTTTTCTAACTCATGTGTTAAAACGGTCCGATTCAACAAAATCTTTTTGGAAAGAAAAATTTATTACAGGTCTACCCAATTTATTTTCACAACGAGTTTTCATCAGTATTAAAAAGGCCATGGGAATTGAAGATGATAATATTGATTTTAGTACTATTACATACGGTCAATTATTTGCATTCGTTAAAAAGGAAGCACTACTAGCCTGTCAGAAATTAAAATTTCAAGCCAAATACGGTAATAAACGAAAAGAAATGGGCCCTTTCTGTGAAGCATTTGGCATCACAGGAATAAAAAAGCTCCCTCAATAGAAAAGAAACACAAACAAAAAATGATTCCTTATAAAAAGTATAAGCCAAAGAAATACATATATTCTCGAAAACATTCAAACGAAGATTATTATCAATCTAAAAGAATTACTTGTTATAGATGTTGCAAACCTGGTCACATCGCAAGTAAATGTAAATTAAAAGGAAAAAATAGAATTAATGAAATCATAGACAATCTATCAGATATAGATTCAAAAATAAAAGAAAAAAGAAAAATTACAACTCTATTCTGAAATTAATAAAATATCTGAAGATGATGGATTTTACTATTCTTCAAGTTCTAGTGACCATACGTGTACATGTAAACAAATTAATATGATAAATACAAGAAACACTCTAAAATTACCTAAGGCAAAAAATTTAAAAAAAGATTCAAAAGAATTGATATTCGATATGATACAACAGATTCCAGACCCGGAAAAACAAAAGGAACATTTAGAAAAATTAAAAACCCTAATAATTAATGAAGAAGACAATACGGATAAACTAATTCAACCTTTTAGTATCTCAAAACTTTTTGAGACCTATCCCGTAAATACAACCTTGAAGCCCCAACCAAATAGCATTCATGAACTTCGAACAGAAATAAAATTATTAAAAGAAGAAATTAAGAATATTAAAGAAAATTTAAGCCAAATAGAAACAAAAAATTTAGCATACGAAACCCAAATGTGCCTTATTCAGACTCAACTCGATAAAGGAAAAGAAATTGCAACCATATCGGAGGAAGAGTTACCTTTCTCATTAAACGAAATCACCATTTCAACCACTGAACCCTCCGACTCTAACTTCATTTCAACTATCAAGGGATTCACATATCAGAAATGGTTTGTATTCATAAATATTACAATTCACAATTCTAAATTCACAATATTCATAGGGGAACCATAACACCAATCAATAGATCAATAGAATTTGCAAACAAATTTCCCGATGAAATTAAAAATAAAACCCAGTTACAAAGATTTTTAGGATGTTTAAATTACGTATCTGATTTCATCCCAAAAATACGAATAATTTGTGCACCACTATTTCAAAGACTCCAAAAAAATCCACCAGCATGGTCTGATAAGCATACTCAAATAGTCAAACAAATTAAAGAGAAAGTCCATTCATTACCATGTCTATGCATTCCTCATCCTCATGCATTCATGATAGTTGAAACAGATGCATCGGATATAGGATATGGTGGCATACTGAAACAAAGATTTCAACAAACATCTCATGAGCAACTGGTTAGATTTCATTCTGGTGTATGGCTTGGTCCTCAAAAATCTTACTCCACCATCAAAAAGGAAATTCTTTCCATTATTCAATGTATTTCTAAATTCCAAGATGATCTTCTGAATAAAAAATTCCTTCTCCGAATTGATTGTCAATCC